>VXBT01010021.1:1087515-1143070 GCA_013400235.1 Oriolus oriolus | reverse complement strand
TAACTTTTTTTTGCCCCCCCCCCCCCAAAAGTATTCAGCCTTTTTTCTGTTGTGTTTATGTGTATGTATATGTTTATAGATGTATTGCTGATCTTTGGGTTGTGTAGATGTAATTGAGGGATGCCTGTGCCAAAAACTCAATTAATGGTTGCCTTATTTGGGGTTTTTGACCAGCATGCAGGAAGTGTCTTAATTTTTTTTCCCTTCAAGTGTGAGCAGTGAGAGGGGTTTCCAATTAGTGAAATTTATAGGTTAGTTATGAATCATCTCCTGAAATCAGCTCCATGAATTGAGTCATTAGTACTGGATGTTTTCCACTTGGGTCGTATGAATTTCTGCTCAGTGTTTGGCAGAAATAATGTGTTTGATGTCCAGATGCAGTTTTTCAGGATGGGCACATGCTAAACCTTGAGTGGAAGGGCTCAGTCAGGATGTGACTTCCACTGACTTGTGCTGAACACTGGGTTTTTAGGGCTCTGCAGGTTGGGGAGGTGACATTTCACTGACAGATGAAAAGGTAACTGTAGAGATTTTTTTCTACATGTGCAGCAAGTGTTATTGGACATAGTTTGAAAGCGATTACATCATTTTATTTTAGGTCAATCTGGCTGTGGACAGTGAGGAAGGTTTGCTCTTCATGCTGAGCACTCCATGAGCAAGAGGTGGTTTCTGTCCAAAAGAATTCCTAGTCTGTAGCAGGTGTCCTGGTCTTGTTAATGACACTTCCAGTTAAATGTCAGATCTGGCAGTGGTAGTGCCCATGTAAAATGAAGCAGCTGATAATATCTTGATAACGTGTTCATTGACACTTTTGGATTAGTCTGCTTTAATAGGCTAAATAAAGATTCGAAACAGTTAGGGGTTTGTGGGGTTTTTTAGAACAATAATTAGATATTTTTTTGCTTTTGCTGTAGGTTTGATAGATGTTAATTCTTTTAACTAGATATAATTTCCCATGATTTTCTTTTTAAAAGCTCCACTTATACATAGAGCCCCTAGAAAATATTGAAAATATCTTCTCATCTGAGAGACAAACAACTGTATGGGACTTTAGTCATGTCTTTAATACAAGCAGAAGCAACTCTTGAGTTTTCAAATGTAAGCATAAAAGCTGAGAAAAGATGAAGCTAAATTGCACTGTAAATGAGCCATGGGTTTAAGAAGAACTTATTGCGATCCCTAACTCATAAAAAGCCACACAAAATTGTTTATGCCACCTGGTAATAATCCTCACCTGTAGAACGTCACTAAGAATAACTCTGACACCATATTGTAAAAAATAAACCAGGCCAAATCCTATATTTAGATTATTTTCTATGCATATTATTTCTGTCCATAGTGGGATGAAATGAATGATGGCTGAGAATAACATTTTTATCTGCTTAAATCCTAGCATTAATTTATTTATTGCAGAAGAATAATGCAAGTACTGAAGTATTTTCTTATCCACATGGAAATTTGCAGCTTATCTTGCTGCCTAACATGTACAAACAGAAAAATATATTTTAAAGTCAAGCTCCTTGCTGACAGAGATACAAGAATGATCTTTACCCAAGAGCTGGGATAATAATCTTTCCAACAGTGTGGTGTGAACTGTCAAATGGCCTATTTATAAGAATGGTACCAGATTCAGATGTACAGCAGAGGATTTGCTGTCTGTAGTATATATCTACCACAAAGATGGAGCTTGCCGGACCCCTTGCTGTTCCTATGTAATGCTTAAGCAATGACACAAAGAGCAAGGTAGATGTTCTTGGTGGGTTTCTGTTTAGGATCCTCCTCAAGGAAGTGGTTACTTGTGCAAAATGGAGCAGTTTTGGCGGAAGGGATGGAGTGTATTCAAGACTGGCATATCCCATAGACTCCAAATTTGAACCACCCTACCTTCTAGCAATCTTAAGAGAAGACTTAAACCTTGGTACAGGGATGAATTGCACCCAAACCCTGCATGGGTATTTAAACTCCTGAGTTCTTACATTAAAAGTAAAAAAAAGATTTTCTTCTTTCTCCTCCCTGTCTACTTAGTTTTCTCTTTGTTCGCATTTTCTTTGTGTTTTGTAACAAGACTCCAAGTGAGCTGCTGTAACCACTTCAAATGTAACCAGATTCCTCTCTAGGGAGGTAGGAGTGGGGTTTTCCCCCTTACCTTTTATGAAAGAGTAACTAGAATGAAGTGAGGAGAGGGAATTCATTACTGGGTTGGTGGACCACTTGAAAATTTTAGGTGTGTCCATTCTTTGTGGCTGTACTGTGAAAAATTATCAGTGAAACAATAATGATTACTGTGAAAAGTATGTTTCATACCTGTTGTGTCTTACTTAAGTAAATGTTTTAATTTAGAGAATGATAGAATCATACAAGTATTAAAATCATAGAAATATCCTATATTAGAGGTGTAGAAATAATTTATTTGGCAAACGCTACTGTTTTAGCCAGCATTTTGATGGCTGCTTTTGATACAATATTTGTCCCTGCCTCTGTTCTCCCAAAGCAGGCTTGCACATGATAAAGCAGCTGCTACAGGGAGAGCACTGATATCATTGGCAATGTGCGTAGCAGAATCAGGTTGGGAAATCAAGCTCCAGAAGAGAACAGGGGACTGTTCCTTATGGGGAGGAAAAAGCTATAGCAGCTGTTTGTATTTCCAAGTAAGAGTCTATAGAGAAAAGCAGCCTCGGACTTTCAGAAAAAAAATGGCTGAGCTGGAGGGACTGAGGATACATTGAAAATAATATATGTAAAATCACTGCTGTTAAGTGGGCAACTTAGTGGCAAATTCAGCGTAACACTGGCAGATAAATGAACCTGAGGAAAAATTCTAAAGCTTAAAGATAGCTTTTTCTGAGTAATCTTAGGCATTACTTAGCCATGCAACTGAAATAAATAGAATCCTTGATACAGAGGGAACCTCTGTGATCCTTCAGCTTTGACCTCTGGAAATGGGGCTATAGTTATACACTGTACAGCATCTGTATTGTATTTACATGTTTTCAATTTATCTGCCATCAATCTCAGAGTATAAGAGAGTAATTTTGGGGACTGCATGACAAGAGGATTCTCATCACTTGTTTAACCTTGGTCAAATGTTCTTTTGAGTCCATTTTCTCTGATCTCTGTACTAGATGCATGCCCTACCATTATGCATTGTGAACTTTGTGATCCTACTGAGTGTCAGGAACTGTAAATGTAAAAGAGTTAAGTGGTTAGAAAAGTATGTATTTTGATCTGCAGAAGAACAAAATATTCCAGAGAGCCTGTTTTGAAGAACCAATAGCTTAAGATCTATGCCTTGCTGTCTAATCTTCCTTTCCTACTGAAAGTACTAAGATGTCACTGAAACTGAGGTACTTGAGTGTAATTGCATCATCTTTCTCTGCATGCTTAACCAGGATGCTCTTCCTAGCATGGAGAGGCAGCCTATTAAGAGCAGTTCTGATCTTTTATAAAAATAGTGGAGCTTACTGTATGTAGGCTGAAATGTCAAATATTTTTTTAATGCTACACAAGATTTCTTTCCCTTTTTTTTTTTTATCCTCATGGGTTTGACTTTGAAAGTTTAATGTACAATAAAGGTGATCTAGTACTGCTTCTTGGTATGTAGTCTATTGAACAAGCCTGAACTGAGCTAGGAAAAAGGATGGAACAGAAAAATGTCTGTGGAAAGACCACAGTCTAGCTGTGGCTGTTGTAGCTTTTAGGAAGCTGATATTTATAGATGTGACTGCTGAGTGTGTGTGGAAGCTCTCCTTTTTTGTGAATGGATGAGGTTAGATGGGACCTCTGGACATTTATAGTGTTCAACCCCTTTGCTCAATCAGGGTCACCTAGAGCTGGTTGGTCAGGTCTGTGTCCAGACCAAGGATGGAAACTTTACGACCTATCTGGGCAACCCGTGGCAGTGCTTTGTTACCCTCACAGTAAATTCTTCTTGATGCTCGGACAGCAAATCCTGTGTTCCAACTTATGTCCATTGCCTCTGGTCTCATCACTGGCCAACACTGAAAAGAACTTGGCTCCAGTTTTTTTATACCTGGCTTTAAATCACAGCTCTCTCATCCTTTCTTTGTATGAGAGATGTCTAAGTCCTTCAGTGTTTGAATCTCTCAAGTAGCTTTGTATCTCCCTTGCACTGAGGAGCCTAGACCTGAAACCTGACCTGAACACGGTGGTTTTTTTGTTGCTGGCAAATATAGACATGACATTTAGTATATAAAAGCTGGTGCTCAGTGTTCAGGACAAGAAAAGGTGCTGTGACAGGACCAGCTGACACCTGAGGTCATCGCAGTAGAATTTCCTTATTTCCTCTAGTTTAGGAACTTGTGAGATAACTAAGTTCACCTATTGGCTTTATCTGCCTGTCCTTGGAAAGTGGGTCCCTCTTGCAAGGTGTTGTTCTTAAGTACATGGGGGCCAGCCTTTGCACAATGAATACCCATTCACCTCTGAGGTGTGAATCTAAACAGCAGATAACTTGTACTACAGGTATGCATTTGTTCTTGCTTATAACACCTGTGTGTTTCACAAAACTGTAATGGTTTAGTACTGGTTGGGTGTCATCCCTTCCTTTTCCCAAGTAGCACTGTTAAAGAGAATCAATACCCAATTCAAAGGCTGAAATTACATATGTATATTTTAAAAGTTGGCATATATGTGCATAAGTGTAGTAAAATTAAGCCCAGTGGTTTCATTTCAGTGTGCTAGGAAACAAAAACAGCTGAAGAGCTGTGAGTCCTCATAGGACCTCTCTACTGCTAGTTGGTATTCAAGCAGTGTTCAAGCTTTAAAGCTGAGACCCAGTACTCAGTTACTGAAACAGGGAGAGCTGCATTTCAAAAGCTGTGGTGTCCACAGTAAAGTTCAGTTTCTGTTGTGGCTGAGCAATGCACGTGGTGTGTCATCTTCAGCACGAGTCTCAGGAGATTCCACACAAAGTTAAATAAAGCCGAGGGACTCATCAGTGGGCTTTTGCTTAATTTGCTTTGGGGAGAATTACTCTTCCAGGTTCTGTAAGACAGACAACGTGACTGAGGGAAATAACACTTCTCCCTCACCCTCAGAAAGCTCAGTCCTTGATTGGCCATAAAACCATCTGCAGCTTTTAGATGTAAAACATTAATGAACATGTGCTTTGAGATAGTTTTGTTATAACTCTATTCAGGCTTGCCAGTCTGAATTTTATGTTAGCCCTAAACTTTTAATTATTGCTGTTCAACAAATCATTGCCTTCCTGGTTTTGCAGTCTGCACAAGGGTGAATAATCACTTCTGAAGGGCTGTAAAGGGTAGCCATGTGTCTTGGTTTTAACTGGGATAGAGCTAATTTTTTTCCTCGTAGCTGGTATAACACCACATTTTGGATTTAGGATGAGAACGTTGTTGATAATACACTGACGGATTAGTTCTTGTGAAGCAGTCCTTACCTTCAGTCAAGGACTTTCTGGTTTCTCACACCACAGCACCAGTGAATGGTTTGGGGGACACAAGAAGCTAGGAGGGGACACAGCTGGGACAGCTGACCTAAACTGGCCAAAGGGATATTCCATAGCATGTGATGTCATGCTGAGTCTGTAAACTAGGAGGAAAGCTTGCCAGGGCCTGCTGCTGGGGAACAGGCTGGGCATCAGCCTGTGAGTGGTGAGTAATTGCATTGTGCATCGCTTCTTTTGTACATTCCAATTATTTTATTGTTATTATAATTTTCACTTTCTTTTTTGGTCCCATTAAACTGCCTTTATCTGAAACTACAGATTTTTCTCTTTCCCCCACCAATTCATTCCTCACTGGGGTGAGGCAGAGAGTGAGTGAGGTGTTTAACTGCCTGACATGACACTGTGCTAGTAGGAGCTGCTAGATTTTTTTGTGTGTGTCTTCAAGGGAAGATGTTAAAATCCTCTGGCAAATTTTATTGATGAGGAAAGAGAAAGAAAAAGCCTCCAGAGAACTGCAGCATCTGGTCTTTGAATATGGTGAAACAAGGCACTGAAGTAATAGTAAACCTTAAAAAAGAAACATGAGAGCCCCACAGCAGAAGTAGTAGTGGATTCTAAATTAGATCTGGGCAGCTATAATGACAGGGCAGTATATAAAGTAATTTCAAGACTTATGTTGCTGAGAGAAGCTACTAATCTTTGTCATGACTTTAGTTATAAAATACTGAAACTTTAATGCTTTTCAGAAGTCTCTGTATCATCCATAACTGTTAGAATATATAGGAAAGATGTTGTATGTGATTCTCCCAGAGGTTTTGAGACATTCTTGTTTGGTAGACCTAATCCAAAGTCCATAGCTTTCAGTGAATGATAATTTTCTTTAGTAGAAGACCTTAACTGTGGAGTTCTCTCCAAAACACTGGGTGATTGTGCTACAGAAATGTTATATCCAAGCTGGATGATATGCAGAATGTAAGAAACCTGCCTACACCTCTGTACCAAGGAATCTTGGTGTATCAACACTGTATTTGTTGCAAAATTATTTGGATGATTTGAGTGCACAGATCGTTTACTTGGGGTCTTTGAAATTGATTGTTTGGGTGTAACTTAGTGCAAATTTAAATCTGTCTTTTTTTGAATATCAGTATTTGCTCCTTTGTCTCTGCTTATGGATTAAGATAGATTTTCCCAATGAAATATTTTAAATAATTGGTACTCGTAATCATAGAGGGCAATTGTTCATAGCTTGTTTATTTTATATATGTTATCATAGGTGATTTTAGCTTTTGTTCATGGTGTGTGTTGGCCCTTGAAATTGAGGTAGCTGGAGGATGTACAGAGGTAGTTTTGCTGTGTTTCTCAAGAGACCAACAATAGTTTTGATTAAAATCAACAAACATTAAATACAATATCTTTAAATTCATGCAGAACTAATTTATAATGGAATTTTTCTTTAAATGTAATGAAGCCTTTGACTCACAAGTGGTCAATGAGTACAAATATTTTTATTCTTCATAGAAAAAACCTTAAAGTTGACACACAAGGTACCCTTGAAATGTTGGGTGAAAGCAGGTCCGGAGGTGGGCCACACAAATGGCCAGACGACTGGAACTCCACTCCTGAGAAGAAAGCTGGAATTGTTCAGCCTGGGGAAGAAAAGGCTCTGGGGAGACCTTATTGTGGCCTTCCAATGTATATAAAGGTGACTAATGAGAAAGATTGAGACTTTATTACCAAGGCTTATTCAGATAGGATAAGGGGTTAATGGTTTTAAACTGAAACAAGGTAGATTTGGTTTGGTCATGAGGAAGAAGTTTTTTACGAGTGCTGTGGAATATTGGCGCAGGCTGTCCAGACATGTTGTGGATGCCCCTTTATTTCAAGTGTGCAAGATCAGGCTGGATAGGGCTTTGAGCAACTTGATCCAGTGAAATAGATATCCCCCCCGCCTGTGGCAGGGAGTTTGGACTATATCTTTCAAGATCCCAACCCAGTATCTTCCAACCCAAACCATTGTATGGTATCTAGAAAGGATTTAGTCAGCAAAGGTGATGTTGTCTTGTGGCCCACTACTTTTGCAGTTTGTCTTCCCTCCCCTTCCCACTTCCTCTCATAGCCCTGCTAGACATCATTCCTGTGCTGACATTATTTCTGTATTTCCCAAGTTGCCAGTGAGTATTGTGCTTAGTATTTGACACTTGATTTGCTTTTACATGTAAAATCACCTTTTCAGTAAGACTTGGTAGTTGCTGTTTTTATACAGCCTCATTAAAATTGCAAGTGGTTTTAAATAGTTATGTTTTGTTCTTGTGTTAAAATTACATATTTGTGATGCCTTCATGGAAATTTACCTGACTATGGGTGTTAAGCTACAAAATTATCCTCTAAGAAAACAGACACCAGAATAACTTTTTATCTAAATGAGGGATCAGAGATTACTTGTTTTTCAAGTTGGCAGTTGCTTAAACACGCAGGTAAGGGTAAAACCAAATAGTTTTAAAAAAAGCAGAATTGAAATGATCAGTACTGTGATGGACAGTGATCTGTGTTGCTCACTATTTCTCTGAAATGCCATTATTTTCTTGAAACTGTAGGGCTTTTGATTTAAGGGTGTTTTTAGAGGCAGAGTCTTTTTTAACAGCTTGTTAATCTCTAAGACTGAGCATGTCTCTCTCCTTTCTTCCCTTCTTGGCACTTGCAGAGTGCTTCTTTGTTTGAAGTTTTCACAAGAAAAGCATGTGGTTGCTTTGTAAGTAGGTGGAGAAAGGGGAAGAATTTTCTGCAGTGTGCTAGGTTTGTACTCACATCTGCAAAAAATTGCAATTGGTTTGGGCACCAGCACCTGGCACAAGGGCACAAAATTACAAAATTGATCTGCCTTACACAGGAGATCAATTTGTGCTGCTGTAAGATTTATTTCTCTTGGATCAGTCCTAAATTTTTCTGTTGATTCGAGTAGCTTTGTGTCTTTGCATCCTTTTATGATCCCTTGCTGTATGACAAACCTTTTTGCTGTCTCTTGGCGTGCTTGCATGTCAGACCAGAGTGTAGTAGGGGGATGCTCTAACTAGTTATAATTGAGCCACCTCAGGTATCCAAAGCTTCCAGCCATGACAGAATGGATCTCTGCATGATTAATTTACTCCTACCCTCATAAGCTTTGTGAGGCTGCAGTCAGGCTCGTCAGAGAGATGATTCATTTCTTCCTTCTGTGGAATCTGGGGCTTACAATGCATCTCTGCTATAGTAAGATGGGTCACGGTAATAAAAGCAAGAGGGATGCAAAATAGAAAGCCTAAGTTTGAGGAACTGACCTACTCTGGAGGTGTGATGACGCATCTGTCTGAAACTTCGTGGTAAGAGAGTAAAGGAGTTGTGCAGTGTCTTATTGGACAGCACTGGGTTACCCTGGCTGCTGTGAGATGCTCAAAGTGGGGCTTGTGGCATAGAATACCAAGTTCTTGGTCACTTACTCTTCAGGAAGCGTGTTTTTGTTGTGAAAATTAGGAGTCTAAGCTCAAATATCTGAATATTACTTGGAAGGGTTGTCACTTTACAGCTTCCTAGACAGGGAAAAGTAAATGTGGCTTCTCATCCATCTTTAGAGATGCATAATAATCAATTTACAAATTTAATTGTCAGATTGAGGTTCAGCATTTCTTGTAGGGAATGATAGAGGGACAAAAATTCAGTATGCTTAATATTCCACAAAAACCTTTCAAAGTTGTGAATTCTGGATAGTCCATGAAACTCTTAAGCCAAAATTTAGTCTTTTAATTTAGGCACTATGTAAGCATTTATAGTTTGGTCATGAGCTTCTCTATTCTGTATGTCTGAAGAAAATTATTTTGTGTACTTACTATTTAATTCACTAATCTGTGGAGGTTTGAGAATACATGCGCTGAGCAAACTGAAAAAAAGTAATAAATTCTAGTTTACTTAGATATTTGATTCTTGGGAGCTCCAATCTGAAATATTTGTTTTAATTATTTTTAAAGTAAGGGATGAAACCATCTGTCTCGTGATTGAGATTTTTTTTAAAAACCAAAGGCATTAGATTTTTTTCTCTTTTTTGTTTTGTTTTCAAGGGATTTTTCAGTTTTAAAGCTGTACCCTCTGCAATTGTGATTTAACAATTAGTGCCGTGTGGCTGGGCATCTGCTTCCTAAATCAGTCCCACTAATGGCATTGGAAGGGCTATTTCCTACAGCTCTCAAAGAGGCTGGATGCCAGAATATGGTGTTGATGGAAGTCTTTTTAAGGATGTTTCTCTGTATTCCTTTACTTCCTATATATAAAATGCTATTTCTGTGGAGCAGTTCCTGTCATTGCAGGCAAAATACAAGTCATGCAGTCTGCAAAGACTTGTTTCTTTCTGATGTTTTTTTGTTGAAGAGGAAAAGTATGTATTCATAGAGAGCTGCCCAGTTGCTTGTTTCCCAAATTCAGAAATTTACCAGCTGTGAGCAGGACAAAAACATGTCTACATCACATCTTCCCAGAAAAAAATATCCTCACTCCTAACAAGTATTATTGCATTAAAGCACTACAGAATAACTTATAGAAATTGTGTTAAACTACCAATACTCACACAATTAAAAGATGCCTAAAGGTTTTATTATTGAATTTGCTTGGCAACAGTTTCTGTATTACTTTTTTTTACCTTTTTAGATTATGTGAAAGTTACGTCCAGAGTTTTGGAAATATTAGTGTTTTGTCTTAAGATAAGATTTGCAGCCAGAAGAAGTATGAAGACATTTTCTTGGTTGGTACCCAACCTTGGTTGGTGTGTTTATCATGTAGCTGCTGGAAGTTTTCTTTCATTAAAGACTGGCTGTCCTCTCCCGTGTTTTTAAGTGACATGTTGGCTAACAACAGAAAATTGTGTGGTTGATGGATTCTTATGTTCCCTCACACTTTTATTTTTGGCAGTAAATTACCAGAGAAGGGCCTTGAGTTAATTCCCGATGCACAGCTGCCGTGAGATTGGAACGTATTGATGAGTTATTTTTAATGAGTTGGCGATGACTTTGAAGCCAAAATGTTGTATTGACAAAATAGAACCATATTTTTAAAACAATGAAGTTCCTTTTATGTTTTTCGATTACCAGGAGGTATTTATTTCAAGAAAACCGTAATGAAGGTTTTCTGTGATAAAGCATTAAGGTCAGGAAAAAGGGAAAGGCAAGACTGAAGGGGGAGAAGCCCAGAGCAGTTGTCTTGTGTTCTGTGTGTTCTCTATAAAGTCTGGCTGAACAATCCAGCATATTGCAAGTTAATATCTCTTAGTGAGTGCTTTCATGAGACTTGGACTGTGAGATTTTTAGTATTTCTAGCTCCATGCTTCCTGACTTCTCTATTTCACTTGATGTTTCCAAATTGCAAACGTTAGAACTTACAGGAGAAATATTGGGAGGAGGATCCCAGGTTTGTTGGTTGAGGTTTTCAGGAAGATGTTATTTCTTTCTCCTCAAACAATGCAGAGTACAGTTGCAACTTCATGCCCCTTTAATTGTAACTTCATGAAAACTCAAACTGATGACAGCAATAATTAGCCACTAACGGTAGCCACTGTGATTTATTATTTTTTGTAGCATCTGCCTTGTAGCTGGCTGTTCTGTCAGTAAAATGCAATCAGGGTAAAAATAAATTTAGGTTAATAATCAGATTTAAGGTTTATGCATGGCAATGTCATTTTTGGGAAGCTTCCATGTCTTCCCTGTCAGCACTCTCTGTTCCAGTGGTGTGTAACAAAGGATGTACCAGAACATCAGAGACGTACAGAAAGCATGGAGGGGAGGAGGTGGCAACCCAAAATTCATGCTAAGTACTTGATAACAAAGAGAAAAAGCTCGTTTTTCTAAGGCTGATTCCCACAAGTGCCTTATTTCCTGTGCTTGTTTTTCTTTATAAACACATCTTATTCTGTTCTGCTAAAGATGCCTGCCAACAGGCAGAAGCAGTTAACTCAGTGGTGAAGGGTATTTTAAACACAGAAAGAAAGCATCACTTTTTCCTTCTCATCCCCATGTGGTGTAAAGATGTGGGCTTGACAAAACTGTTGCTAAGACAGTTACTTAAGGCTAAGCAGATGATAATCCTGTGCATAATACCTTGAGTTGGTTACAGCAGTAGTGCTGATTGTAGAACCCCTTGACTGATTGACTTGCAAGAAGCTAGACTAAATAATGCATATTATTCAGTGGTCGTATGAAAGGCTATGTTGTAAAGATGAATGTTGCCATGGTGCAACCCGTCTTCGATGTGGGAGACACCGAGTGGATTGATTTTTTTTTTTTGTTTTTTTTTTTTTTCCCCTCACAAGACCCTGTCCCTGGGGGCAGATCGATGGAGAAGTCTGAGGCATAGAAACTTGTACCCCTTGAATGCTACTCACACTGTGTCTCCTCCCCTGTTACAGAGCCTCTAAGAATCCTCTGCTCAGAGATACCAGTGTGGTTTGAAATTCCCTCCAGAGAGTTTGTTATTAGTCAGTTTAAATTTGTTCCTCCCCTGAGATGTCTCTATTGGTGTCCTGTCATGTATCATCACCTTTTAATTGGTTTGTTCTGTTCTACCTCCTTCACTTTGTAACCCCTTAAAACCAGCCCAAGAGAGCAAACGGGGTCTCTCTGCCGGCCTCCCTTCAAGCTGTTATCTCTCTGCCCCCACAGGGCAGTGAAATAAACTTGGATTGCAGCCACAGAGTTGCCTAAATCTTTCCTCTTCACCTTCACCGTGGCCTTGTGACTGCCCAGCAAATGGCTCTCGGGCCAGAGGGGCTGAGGCGCGCAAACCTCGGTTACCTCAAACTCTCAGTCGCTGCTGCGGGCTTGGAAACCCACGGCCACGGGCTAAGCCTGAGAAAGGCACAGCCCAACAGATGAATTTCTTTTTCTTACGTTTTAGAAGGATTTTGTTGAGACCTGCACTCAGAGGAATCAGCTCAGTGTCTCTGAATGAAACCAGAAATCAGGCAGTTCAGAGTGAGCTCTTAAGGACAAGAAGGAGAGATGGCACGGACTGAGGGCAAAGGAGCTTATGCAAAATTCACTTTTAACAAATGTAAGAAGGTAATAACTTGGTTCAGCAGGAGAAGATTTAGGCATAGATTTTGAAAGAAGAAAGTTGCACAGTGCATCTAATGGGTAGACTTTATGGCCGTGAGCTCCTGCGGCAGGTCTTTCCCTGCGGCACAGTGGGTGCCATGAGGTTATATAGGAAATTCAAGGCTACTTGGAAAAATGGTGGTTTCTAGCATCTGGTGCAGTTTGCAATGTAACCAGTGTTTTGTGTTACCAAAATTCAAAACCAGTTCCCATCCTCCTGTGGGAGGAGACAAGAGTCTTCTTTCAAGCATGAGGGGAGTTCAAGCAGATAAAACCTATTTGTTTATAGGGAGGGTAAAGAGAAGTATGAATGTTCTGTAAGGATAATAAGGATAATAAAATAGATGCAGACATGGCTGATTGCCCTTGAGCTGGCCACTAATGATGCATGCTGGCACAGGCACCTCGGGTAAAAGCTAAGCATTCTGAATTGTTACTGAAATACCTGGAATGAGTTCTGAAGGCTCACATCACCTGGAAATCAGTCTCACCCAGTTTTCTTTCATAGGAGGCTTTTTGAAGTCATTAGTGAAGTAAATTATTTTAAGGCCTTGCAGTAAATATGTTTTGATTTCATATACATATACAATTTTTTTTTTTTATTCTTAAGCACATAAGACTGTTACAAATGAAGTTCAAGTAACTTCTTTTTGGTGGGCATCTAATTTTTTATTATGAAATATGCAAAGGCATACAGAGGTTCAGTAAGGTGAATATTAATGAAAGCTTTTTAAGAACATTAAATATGTAGTAATTTTTCTCGGATACTCATTGCCAGGGAAGGATGGCTGATATCCAATTTCCTAATACCTATAGTTGTATCAGTTGCACATAGTTGTAGAGTAATTACAAGTATAACTTAAGAGCTTTGAGAGACGAGTGCATAAATGGACTCATCTTTACTCTCCTGAGAAAATTAGCTCTTACCTGTGTTGTAAAGAATACATGGAATGCTGGCAAGTTGTGCTAAAAAAATGGTACTTGTATCAGTGTTCTTCTGAGAGTTTCCTTAGTTTCAGTTCTGGTTTTGCAGCAATGTAATTCCACTGATTTCAGAGCAGTTGTTCCTAATTTTTTACCTCTGTAAGTCATGCCCTAAAGAAATCTTTCATGAGGCAAGGAGGATTTGGCAGAAAACACTCTTTAGAATGCTGCAGAGTGTATGCAGTTGAATCAAGAGGTAATATTATGAAAGATAAAGCTTTTTTTTTTTTTTTTTTTACATATTCAATAGCTATCACTTGCATTGACAGCATGTTGGGGAATAGATACTTTTAGTTCATGTTACTCAAGGGAACCATTTCCCTTTCTTGCTCGGTGTATTTAGAACACTGAGAATAATAAAAACTGGCTGCACCTGACCTGACTCAGACTGTAAATTACTGGTTGCTTTGAAAGGTATTCTCATGTCCAATGCATTGTTGACTTAACAGTTACCAAGGCTGCAAGTGAAGGAAAGCTCTCTTGTTTTCCCCTATTTATTTTTTTAACATACAGTAGAAATGCATGAAAATATTGGTGAGGTGATGATTCCCAATGTGTCTGTGGGTGGGGAAATTTGAAAATGGGGTCAGATGTCCTGCTTTTTCTCCAAAGATGTTATTCTCTTAGTTTCTGCTGTTGATGACTTTACTATTAGCCAGCGAATCCAGTTTCCCAGTATTTTGAATTTCACCTTAAACATAGATTTAATTTTTTTAGACCTATTATGTGGCTCCTGAACTGAGTTTAAGGGTTTTTTAATTCATATTTTATTAAACATGATAGGAAATAAAGTTGACAATAGGTATAACTGGACAGTTATTAATCCTTGCCAAACAGTAAAAGCTCCATGCTTTTGCAACCATTTTTCACTCACTTATTATAGCTGATTTCAGAATAGTGTGGCCACTTGTAGACCTACCTGCAGGGATAGCAAAACATTTACAAAGGTCTGCTGAGTGCAGATACTAATGAATGAAAGGAAATTTCTAATATCAGATTTTTTTGAACTCTGACTGCTACTTCCCTTCGAAATCTACTCCCAGTTAGAAAACTTGCTGATTTTTCTGCCTGTATTCTGCAAGGTCCAGTAGAATTAAGAACAATTTTTTTTCAATATGTCTAATCCATTGCAGATAGATGATAGATAACCTTGATTTAAAAATCAGTCTAGAATGAAGGTGAAATATTCTGTTCTTTCAAAGATGGGTCTTGCAGTGTTTCAGAGATTTTTTTTGAGTCTGCAATAAGGGTAATTTAACCATTGCTGTGAACTACTATTAAAACCACATTTGTAGTAATTCAATCTATTAGAAAAAGAAAAAAAAATGGTCAGAATAGAGAAAGCACTAAGGGTAGAAAAGAATGGTATTCACTTTTCCAGTAAGCAACATAACTTGGTATCATGGGCCTTGCAACTACCAGAAATACAGAGTTTGTGAAGTGCTTAGAGAACTTCTTGAAAGAAAAGTCTTGTCTAAGTTTATTTTAAAAAAAGTTATTAATGAGCACTAGTCAAAACAGTTCTGAAATTGTGGGAAGTGAAAAAGAAATGGTTGGGGGAAGCACTGTTCTGAAAGTATTTGATTATTGATATTTATATTCATTTGAGTATTAATATTTTCTTCAGTCTCTTCAACTACTTCAAGAGGTGTGATGCTGGGCTTGGGTGCACTTATGCTACTGCTGTTGCTTTCTGAACTGATATCAGTGTACTGAACCTATATCTGGGTGGAGAATAAGTGTCTGATTTATTGCCACCAATGTTTTCTGCTCTTTTTGATGGCAATCTGAGATGGTTTTATTCCTGATACTGTTCACTGTAAGTTGTACAGTTTAAATTCTTCAAACAGAAGGACTACTTTTCTCTTCTTACATGGACAGACTGAAGCTGAAAGAACCTGAGCAGCTCATCTTATATCTTCTGTGATACCATTGTGTTGTGGGACCCTACTGACAACTTGTGTGTTGACGTGCATTTGATCTTTGTTGCTTTTTTCTTCCCTTGTTCTGCACTTTTGAACGATGTAATTATTTTGGTGCTTCAGCAGGGTGCCTCTGTTGGGAAAGTGAGAAATAAAGAAGGAAGAAGAAAATATTCTCAACAGACTTCGGAGAGGGAGAGTGGTTGGCTGGATGTTGCAGCTGGTCGTTGTCAAAAAGTCTTTACTGGAGTTAATGAAAAGGAAAACAGCAAAGAGAGGCAGTGTAGACTGATAACTCTCAATATCTTTTGTATTTCTGTGTTTTAGATTTCAGAAAAAAATCTTCTGAAACACAATAAAATAGCCTCTGGACCAAAGTCTTTTTATTTTTGCAGAGCAGTAGTAAAGGGCATTTTAAAAACAGGCAGCAAGAGTTCTGTTGCTGTTCGATAGTATGACTATAGAAGCAAGAAGATAAATATTTCTGTGAAAATGACACTTCTGATGTTTCAAATGTTTTGATAATTTTGTATAGGAAGAATTGCTATTCATTTTGTGCAGCTTTTATGCCTGTAATATGAGCATGTGTCTTATTTGATCTCTATTTTTATATATTCACTGCAAAAATCTATGTTGGAATTTTCTCAGATCCACAATTTAAGAACAAAATGGAGCAGAGCTACTTATTTCTTGTAGTATTTACACACTTCACATGTCATAACCTGCACAACATTTTTCTCTGCCAGTTCCAGTGGTTATGTCCCAGGAATCATAATGATGATGCCTCACTGGAAATATAAAACAATTAGGGTTTATTCCAAAGATGTCTGTGGAGGTAGATCAGAGCTGTACCTGCAGGTATGGTCTGTGGCATAATTTTGATTAAAAATATCTTTGTTTTCAGGTAGAAATATTTGGAGAACTTTAAATAAAGCTGTGCTGCTTACTCAGGAAGCAGTGATGACTTTTTTGAATAAAACCATTAAGGAACAGACTTGGCCCTACCAAAAGTAGTGATTTGGAAGGTGATGAGAGAATAAAGGAAGAAAACACGGAAAGTTTTCTTTCTTTAAAGTTCTCTTCTCCACAATGAGAAAACTTCCATAACCAAACAGACCCAAACCATGTCAGTGTTTATGAGGGAGGAGGGATGGCGATAGAATAAATCTCTAGTTTTCTATATGTCAGAAATGAACTTGAAATGTAGGCAAAGGTAACTAGAGAGTGAGAAGCCTTCCTTCTTTGAGGAAGTTTTCCGTTTGGGCAGTTTCAGCCCTACTTTCAGTTTAATGCATATGGGGTGTTTCTTGGAGAGATGAATTCAATGCTGCAGTCAGTCACTATCTGGATGCAGCTATTTTCATTCCCTTTTACTTCTTCTAGACCAGTTGAATTAAGTTTAGGGAGTTACTTCTTGGCAAGGTAGCAAAATATGAATAAATGGGTCTATTCCTACCCAGATGTAGCAAAGATGCTGCAGCATTCCAGGACCGCACAAGCTTGATTTGATTCAAACTGTATTTCTCAGAATAATGATTTAAAAAACTGTCAAACAGCACTTTTAATGTATTTATCAAAATAAAGCTGTGAGGCCAAGATAACTCCCTCATTTCCTACTGGAATTAAAATAGGCGAGACAGAACCTTCTAAAGAAGTCGGGTGGTGCCTGGTATTGTGCAGCTTCTCCAGCCCAGTGCTAGAGCTGCAGTTTCTTCTGAATTTAACTAGTTGGAGTTCAAACAGCCTTCAGCTGAATTTTTAAAGAAGTTGTCTTGTAAACAGGAGCAGCCTCCTGATGGATCTCTGATACCCATGTGAAAAATAGTAATTGTCCCAAGAACCTTTTCAGTTTAACAGTGCAGTCACAGTCTTGCTAGAATTTAGTAAAATTAGATTTGAACTAAATGGATTATAAGGTATAAACATGCCCTCACACACCTCAAACTAAAAAAACAAACAGTAGCAAAGATGAGAATACCTTTCAGCCAAGGATTTTCAAAGAAATAACATCACTTCCCAGGACACTGAATTGACAATGGTTTGTAACTTTCTCTAAGATACTGCTCCAAGCCCACGTGACTCTTAAGTGTTGACTAAATTCACTATCAAAACAGCAGACCTTCGTGGTAGAAAACAAGAAGTATCTTATTTAACAGCATAAGCACGTGGAACAGGGAGCCAGTAAAAGACATTTTATGCTCCAGAAGCAGGCACATATTTCACATGTGCTGTGAAGATGCAAAATATCTGATTCTGGAAATACAGAAGGAAAATTAAACCTAATATATGTAAAATCAAGACTAGAGTTTGTTTCAGAGCGAGGCCAGCAGAGAAGTACTAGAGCAGACAAAAGTCTTACTGGAGTACAGCAGCTAAATTTCAGACAGTGTTTGGAAATCTGAGCATGAAATCATAATATCCAGTCTAATGCAGAATTTGCAGGCTTTGGTACTTGGGACTCAAGGTCTTTCTTATTGTTTGTTGTCTGGAAAGCCTTGGCTTATTGGAGATGTGTTTTCCACCCTTGTTTTCTGATGGTGTTCTCTGCTTATACCACATTTGGGTTTTTGGCTAGGGTTGGCCTGAAATACTTCTAAGTACTTATGCAAATATTCAAAAATACTGCTACCTCTGTTATATTGCAGTGACCATAGTCTTTCAAAAAGTGGGGATTCAAAGGTTGACATGTACTTCTTACATGTACATATATCTTGCATGTGTTTATAACAGATCAGAACTCTAATTTTGCACATATTTAGTAACTGCTAAATGTTTCTGTATCATACGTGTCTGTGTATGGGTGCGACTGTCACTGTATGTTTATGCTCCTTGGTACATAATGCTGCATTTAGGGGATGCTGTTCTAGTTTTAAAATTACAGTTCCGTTGCCTTCAGTGCTCATTTACTGACAATGTAAATGATTATTAAGTGTATTGAATTAACTGCATTCCTTTATTTGAATAAAATATTTTTGAAACAACATAAAACTGATTTTTGTACTGAAAAACCCTGACTAAATACACAGTTATCAGCAGAGAAATCATGAACTAGGACAGTTCCTAAAAAATTACCACAGGGGCATGTTTTACCTCAAAAAAAAGTTGTTTTCTGAAAATGATCTTTCAGTCTTTCTAAGTTTCAGTGAACAATCTATCTCAGAGTTAACTTTTCTGGGTACTTCAGTGCTCTTTTTCATGAAACGTTTTATTATGTATTGCATAGTCATGGAGGTATGTTCTTTTCGTAAAAATACAGAATTATGATGTTTGTAAAGCCTATATATTATCTTAAAATTATATCAGAAACAGACATAATGTGCTTGTGGGACCTTGTGCACGCAAATTTTGGCACTGTGGGTATAACTATACCTGCAGATGAGTGTGTACATATTGCTGAAATGGAGCTGGGAAGAAAGGAACCTTCCTTCCTGAAAGCTTGGGCTTCAGACAGATGAGTTGGGCACTAAAGCTTCTATGGGAGGGATAGGTTTCTATTTCATTACCAATGTGAACTTTTTTTTTCTCAGACTATAATTTTGCTTTATTTTTCTTGTTTTTACTTTTAAACTACTCCTGTGTCTGATTTTGGTAGCATGAAGAATTGTTAGCAAAAACAAAGAATATATGAACAGGGTATCTGCAACCTTATTTAGTGGAGACAAGGCCTTCTGTGTCAGAAAGCCCCATTCTTAAAATCTTCATGTACTATATATTCTGAAACGAGCCAAGTCCTTATCATAATTGGGTGGAAGTGCGAGTGTGTTTCAGGAATTTAGATAATTATCTCTTTCAGAGTTTCACAATTAAGATTTTAAAACAGAAAAAAATTAAGAGTCTCTTTGGTCAAATTAAACCTTGATTTGCTGTGCTGGCAGACCTGAAGCTGCCCCTGTGTCTCACTAAGTTGCTGTTGTCAGAGAAGTCAATTTTCCTCCCCACCGGTGTTCCAACAATCTTCCTATGCATTTGCTTCTAGTGAGTATTTTTGACAGATGGGGAGAGAAATGCCATTTTCTCCTGCATAATGTGATGTGCGATATTGCACACAGACCTTTAAACTGTCTGTAAAGATTTATCTCTGATCACTGCAGTAAAATATCACCTTATTTACAATTAAATGAAAAACTCTATTTGTCAGGCTCTCACAGACAAGTATTTTAAATGTCAAAAATCAGTTGTTTGCTTCAGATTCAAGAGTTATTTGATTTAGTATCTCAGTGTTTGCAGGGGGCACAGGGGACATAGATGATAACATGCAAAAATGAAGCAATGTTCAAGTCCCGGAAGGTGCTGAGAATTTCCCCTAAAAGCCAGAAGAATGAATGGCACTCTGCAGCAAACTTTTAAAATAGAACTAAATCTAAAATAAATTTTAAAATTCCAAACAGAACAAGAAAAACAGCCCTTCAAAACCAATGTTTTACGACACTTTGGAAATCAATCTTTTGTTCTCTGTTAAGTTATATTTTGTAACAGAGGTAATTAGCAGGACCTTATGTATTCTAAGGTGCAATGGCATATAATAAACTTAGTGGTCATGAACTGAGTAAATAAGTGAGAAATCCTACTAAAATAGTGATTTTCTGAGCTATTGGGTGGCAAACTGAATCGTGTTCTTTGTTCCCCAACACAAACATAAAATTCACCATTGTTGTTGCAAGGGTGTAAATTTTTTTTTCCAGAATGGCAGGACTTGAGCTTTTGGGCCTTACTTTCAATATTTTTATTGATTTGAGAAGGAGGAAAAATAATTTTGCAATTAAAGTTGAATGAGCTGATGAGGGGACTTATTCAAAATACAAGCAGAATAAGGAAGATTTTTGAATTTAGCTGATCAGACATAAGCTAAGAATATATTTTCATAACATTTCTACATTGAGATTAGATTTTCCCATCTGTGGATTTTATAGCTTTTATAATGATGCTCTGTTTGGCTTGGAGCATACAATGCAGTAGCTCTTCAATCTGCTTTTATTCATTAATGTTTTGTTACCTGGTAAGGATTCCAGCAAGGGCTTGGTAGTAGACTTGGGTATGTGAAAGCAAATAACATAGTTAGCTTTAAAAGAGCATAATAAAAATACTATGGATTATGTATTACTAAGGTGATAGCAGCAAACAGATGAAAATTATATACCTGGAAAAAATGGCCAGTTTTAAAGGAGCTTGCGCATGGTTTTGCTTAGTTCACACTGCAGTACACCTGTCTCTTCTACTTGGGAGTAGTCAGCAAAAATCCCTCCTGAGGGCAGGTGGTGCACCAATGCAAAGAACTCCAGCATGTTGTCTCAGTAAAAGTATGTGACTGTATATATATATCTATATGTGTACGTGTATGCACCTTTTTGTAACAGCTTGTTAAATGAAGGTGCAGAGTTTGTTGACTGTGGAGCTTGCGGAGTACGTAGCAACAAAAATGGGGAAAAGGGCATTTGGGAGAAAGCTGTGACATTATTTCCCACTTGGTCACTCTTTTCCTGGCCATTCCTACTTCTCTGACTAGGAAATGCTCTGTCAAGCCCCCGCAGAGATGTGGGATTCAAGAGGCCTGCATATTAAGGTGGTTCGCGAGTGCAACAGAGCCGCTGTTTTGATTACTTATGTCAAAATAAGTTACTGCCAGAATGCGAGGAAATCGGTAACGGGGGAGTCATGCCTGTATGCCAAGCTTTCTTGAAAAGCAGATTTGGGCATTGTTCACCCTTGTGTAAATACACCCTGCGCTAAAATTCTTCAGACCTTGAAAGAGATGAAGTTCAGCAGCTTTGATTTTTGGAGTACGTAAGGGACATATTTAGGTACTTGGAAGGATAACATTGAAAAGTCTGGGGGGTTTTTTGGTGGTTGTTTATTGTTAAAAAAATAAACAGCACGCAAACCCCCACAACACAGAGGCAGCAAAAACCCCACCTAATTTACAGCAGCTAACAAAAGTGATCTGTAACTTAAACCTAGCCACCCCACTAGTAGTTGAAGGATAAGCTTAAGCTAGTCTTGAGCTTGCTGGTCATGCTCCAGTGCCATGTGGCTGGTTAGCAGGAGTACTTAGGCATTAAGTGCTTAGCTGGACCTGAGCCAGAATGTGCTTAGCTCATTGTAGAATGGGATTCTAAATTACTATTGTATGGCAAGTGTTTGTGGGGAGAATTGAGAGTTCACTTAGCCTTGTGTGTCTCTCCCAGGGAGGCTACTTGAGAGCTGAGGAGCAGAGAATGAAAATGATAAAAGACAAAGTAGGGTAAGATAATCACCCAGACATTGCCACTGCCGTGGTTTACCAGTTCTCCCATGAAATGCTCATGGAGGCGTAATGGATCTGATGCCAAGCATGATATGATTTGTATTGCAGGCCTGATGAAATCCTTTCATGTCTGATTACATAACCTGAAGTCTACCATTTGTGTGGCTATTCAGAGATATTCAAGATAACATGAATGAGGATATGAACTCTTGTAGAAAATCAGAATATTACCAGCCAATGCGTGTGCCTAGCTGAGAGATGATGTTGTGTCGAGTGAAGCTCTGAGCTAGAGTTTCCATGGATTTGCAATTATGGTTTGTTTTATAATAAAATTTTTACTATTTAGAAGTTATAGGAAAATGTTCTGCAGTAATCCATGTAACTAATTCACTAACATCAAAAGTTCATGAAAATAATGAAATAAAATAAATCCTGAAGACTAGAATCAAAAATTTAGCTAGGAAGGACATTTTAATATGTCTGACTGAGAGGCTGAGGTCAAAATCTGCAACAATAAATAATGACAAGTCCATTTTTTTTCCCCTAATAATGGCAGTGTATTTTTTCTACTCTATTTTCTTTGCACAGTAAGCTGCAGATAGCTTTGCAAAAATGATAAGCAAGCCAAGCATACAAAGTACATGAAATACTTTATTTCCTTAGAAAAATAAAACTGCAGCATCATGCCAGGACATGGATTCAGTTGTAAAATTACATTTTAAAAAATGCTATTCTGTCTGAGAAACAAAATAATCTGTCCAGCTTGTATAAACAAGAACTAAATCCTACTTAATTTTCAAAACTTACTACTGATTTTTTGCACAGGTAAAGTGAGGATAATAACAATGTCATGTTGCTGCTGGAAAGGTTTTTATCTAATATTTTTTCTTTTGCTGATTGAAAGGTCGGCCATCTGCCACAAAGTGTTCTGCATTTGTCTTAGCATGCCACCTGCAACTTTAAGTGAGACTTTTAAGTGAGATTCCGTCTGTCCCATCTTCTCACATACTGGATTTCTTTAAAAGGAAATAGGATTTTTTTATATTTTTTTTTCTTATCATGCTGACTGACTTTTGCAGAAGAATCTTTAGTTGCTCAAAATTGTTGCAGTTCCATATTGGCAGATTATAATCAACATGGGTTATGGACTTTTTTTAACAGAGAAGCTATCTTGATCAGGTGCTATGCTGGAGATAGAGCGATGAAAAGAGATATTAAATAAGTGTCTCAAAATTATATAATCCCCTCTAGTGCTGGGTTTTACATTCTTGACTGTGAATTAGCTGAAAATATGTAGATTGAAAGTACATTTTTGTAGGCAGGGAGATTAATTTTTAATTGAAGAAGTGTATCCTTATTTTGGGGCTCGAAATGCAACTATAACTCCCATTTCTAAACCCCATGTTCTGATGTGGTCGATTTAGATATAAGAAATAGGTGTGTGTACCACACTGTGTCATGTCTCCCCTGCTGATTTGACCTTCACTCAGCCTGCATCCCCCTAAGGTACTTTTTTAGTGTGCTGTCAGTGAACAGTGGATATAAGTTTAAGGTAACTTCTGAATAAAGGGATTAAACTGCTCTTAGAAATCCACTGCCTTTTTTTGTCAGTGATATGGTTCTGATGGGGAGCTGAGTGTGATAATTAGCAGGTTGTTCAGTACTCACTACGAAATTCTGGAGTTGTGTGCCTGGATGGGAGCTTTATGAAAGGAAAGTGTGAGAAATGCCAGGGTGCAGTTTGCAGAAAGGAAATCTTGATTGTTTTGAAGCTGATGGAAATGGAATGGTGGAGTTTAGAGACCACATTCCCTTATTTCCATATTATTTTCAAATTTGTTGGATTGACAGTCCAGCTCTGGCAATATTCTTGCTGCCCTGAAATATTAACAATGGCAGCTACACCAAAATTTCATAGTGGGAAAGCACAATACTGATGTAAGTGTGAGAAAGTTTTCGAGAACATTGTGTGGAGATGGAATTACTGCAGAGACTGAAGCAGGCACTGTGACACAGGAACAAACTGTTGGTAATGAGTGGGAGTTTAAGTAAAGCACTGAGTGGCTAGATCATAAAGTATAAATCTCACTCTACTTTCTTATATCTGGCTGTTATTACTTACAAATGTAATGAGGTTGGTTGCAAAATTAACTTTCTGTGAAGGGTTCATAAAATAAACCAGAACAAAGTATTATTAGATGGGTGAATTTTATTCAGTGTGTTAGATTGAATTAGAGTGTAACTTTCTGCAGTCTGATTAGTATTTTAAACATGCCTGGGAATTAAGAAGAAGAAAGAAATAGTTGTAACATTAAAAAAGGCTCTAAAGCAGCTTTTTAGAGAGTGCTTTGACCTTGAAAAAGATAAAATGAGAACAAGTGTAAAATAGAAAGATGATCCTGCTATTAGTACAAAATACTATAGTGTAGTACTGCTCACAAAGTAGGAAAACAAAAGAGTAAAGAAAAGGGTAGATAAAAGGTCGATATTCATAGTAGTCAGACACTTAGACCTATTAGTAAGAAATCATAGTCTAATTAATCGCAACACGGTTAAGTTTTATTTTGAATCTCTTCTAAGCTACCATAAAATTTAAGGGTTTTAGGGGCCTGGAATAACTGACATTTGGAAATTTTTTATTAAATATTTCTAAATGTTTCTGAAGTTAATGTTTCAGACACTCCAATTTAGCATCTTGTTTTATATGTACTATATCACAGAAACATATTTCAGTGGCATTACTGCAAAGAATGCAAGATTGCAAAGTGAGGAACAGCTCAATTACTGCCCTAAACAAAAAGGAAACTGTCACAGCCTGAAACTTGTTGTTATGAAGGAGATCACTCCTATGCTTCTCTCTTGAGCAGTTAGAATGTCTGTAAGAGTGCATGTATTGATTTCATATAGTTTCAAACGGGGAGAGTCCCTCAGGTTACAATATTGATTGAAGTGAACATAATGATTTGACTGTCAACGTGAAATAAATATGTATTTATAGCTTACATTTACTATTTTAAGTTTGGTTTCAAAGAACAAAAAAAAAGTTGTGGTTTATGAATTACCATTTTCCTTAATAAGATTGGTTTAATTGGGAAATAAATGCTTAGAAGGAGCATCCAGTGTAAATCCAATGACAAAGGCAACATTTAATTTTTTTTTTTTTTTTGCTTTCAGTTTCCCCCAAATGTACTTCTACGCAAACTTTTAAAACTATAAACAATTTTTCATGGGGTTTTTGGTAAAAAAATTGTTGAATTTGCACTGTTTGAGCCACAGGTGGGAAATAAAAGTCTGTTTAGACTGTCTTGCCCACAACCCAATTTTTTAGTTGATGTCATCAGCTGAGGTATACTTTGTGGTCTTTGTTATACGGTCTTGTAGTAGACAAGGCAGTTATTTCTGCAGGGTTTAACCTACAACTTACCTCTAGTAGACTTCTCTATAGGATTTTTCTCCTTTTTCGGAACAAAATTCTCTTTCCTATGAAAATTGGAAGGACTGAAAAGATTTCAGGAAACAGATCTTTTATCACCAATATCATTCTATTCGTAGATATTACTTGAAAATGCTCACATGTGATGTGCTTAGTGAAGGATATTTTGCACAATATCAGTTGGGTTTGTGAAGGTGGAAGGTTTGAATGGGGAGGTCTGGGTTTCACAGGTTGATTACTGTAGTTCTTACACCATATTTTCAAATTATCTCAAGTTGAAGCATGGAGTTACTCCGCTCTCTCATTTAGATTGAATTACTGATGGTGTCAGGTTTAAAACTTTATTTTGTAGACAAACCAGTATGATAAGCCATGGTGGTACTTAGCTGATTTTGTTTCTCAGGGAACTTTACATATAAAATAACATACAGATCTGATAACATCCGTGACATCTTTGTTCAAATCACATGATGTTGACCAATCTCTTTAAATGTATTCAATGAAAAATGTATACAGCAATCCATTGCTTCCAGGAATAGGTCTAAAGGTTTTTAATACATGCACATAACATCAATACAATGCCCTGGAAAACCTGCTTTTCCCTTAGGTAAAGAGAAGTCTAAAGCTGGGGTCATGTTTTGAGCTAAGAAGTAGTTGTGGAACCATAATGGGCAGCAAGCCAACTTGTCCATTTTATTCTGTTTTTGAGAGATTTTCTCACATTCTGGTAGTATTTAGGTTTTAGTATTAAAGCAGAAGATATAACTTTGTTTTCAGTGGTTAATCTTTCTAATATACTTTGGCCACATGAAAGTAATAAAGCATCACAGGGACATAAACACAGAATTTTTGCTTGCGAATGTGGGCGTTGAATAAACATCGAATTAGTTCTGGCTGTGAGGGTAAAAGTAAATATTCCTATCGCATACGGAACACTCTGCCAAGCATTTCCTTCTTGCAAAACACTGCTGGAAGGAACTTTTCTATTGATTCTTCATATTTTTACTTTAAAATTTCTAAATTCCAATTGGTAACTATTTTTGGTAATTTAGATTTGCAATACCTCTTAAACTGAATAATCACGAATCTTGCCCTGTCATCTTCAGGGGTCTCTTTAGAAATAAAATCTTATATTTTTCCTACCCTTGCTGCTTTCTGGTACAGCCTGTATACAATTGCTGAATTTAGCCCCATCCTTGGTCAAAATACAGTAGTAAAACATATTTGGAAGAAATTGAGTATTCCAACATAATTTTCAGACTATATATTAGGACTTGCTACTTCTCCCAGTGATGTGATTTAATAGTGTCCTGAAACTTCAGTTAATGCAGAAGATGATATTTCTCTTATGGCCTGCATGAACTTTGTGGGGTCTGGAGTGTTTTCAGGTGACTTCAAGTTGGGAACCAATTATATCATCAGTATTTGTGTTTTTCACAGTAGTTTGCAGCCTTAAATGAGGTTGCAATGGGAAGGTGTTCCAGGTCTCCATGCAGCTGTTGCTTGCAAGGGTTTCACTAGGTCAAAAGAGCCAGGATTAGGTAACATTAAGTTAATGCTACTTCCTTTTTCTAGACTTATGTTGATTGTGATAGCAGACAAAATGTTTTCAAAAAGTCTGCAGGATGCCTCATTTGTAGATTCAGCGATGTTTCTGTATCAGAGCAGTGCACTTTTAGAGACAGTGGATTAAATTGGCAACTTTTGTGCCTTCTCAGGGCCAGAAGAAACTGGATGAAAGTTTAGAAACTTTCTTCAACAAAATCATTTATAGGCTGTTTAGTCTTTCTAGGTAACCATTCTTTCTTTCTTTGGTTTTGTTGTTGAATATCTAATGATACACCTCTGTGTTCTGTTTACTTCAAATGTAAATAAGATATGTAGTGAGCCTGGAGAAATACCTGGTGGGGAAATCCTTCCCTACTGTTTTGCTCTTGATATAGCTGAAAAAATCTTGAAATATAATGAAAACCACCCTCAGAACACCAGAGTACAGTGAATTTTTTAGAAACCATATGACAGTTTGTCAATACTTTTAATTAATCTGAAACAGCCTTACAGTTTCAGTTTCCTAAAGTTCTGCAGTGTTTTGGGGATTGGACAAAAAATTGCATGTGCATGGATGATGTGGATAATTTTTGACATGGTAAATAACCTTTTCATGATATTATTATTTATTCATGGTAAGGTGACTTCCATCGTTTTTAAAGACTGTTGTTAAAGATGCTAGAATAATCTTACTTAAATATAATAAGTATTGATGCCGGAGAAATGTAGAGTTCTGTGCACGGCTCCATAAAANTGATAATATATAATTGATAATATAATAATTGATATTATATATCAATTATATATTATCAATATATAAATAAATATATTGATGCTGGAGAAATGTAGAGTCCTGTGCACGGCTCCATGAACAAGTAAGGATTCTTATCTGCCACTCTCTATTACAGCATCATAGATATTTTAGGATTAAATTGTAGAGCTGCAATAATTGATACCAATTCATGTTTATGATGAAGAATTTTAAATTAATTCACATCTACAGTAAGGATCACCAAAATTAAGGAATAGTTTTGGAGAACAAATCTCCAGTCTTCTGAAATTAGAACTCCAGCACCACTGCAACAATTTTTTTCAACATTTGAATACAACAACAAGTTTGAGTCCTACCTAAAGCTTAGTTAGAGTTGTTGGCATATTGATTGCAGTTATCTTTAACTGTATGTTGTCTAAAAGAAATTATTTTTTTTTCTCCTCCACTCAAACATTTTGTGTATCAACAGCAATAAACCATGTTCTTTATCACTTAAATGGTCTTTCCATCCCACCTCCACTCATGTTTCAGCTGCATGACAGCTTTTAAGTAGTTAGAATTTACTGAGCTTTGAGATCTCTGTCTCCAAACCACTTGGTGTAGAAATTGAGCAAATATGTTTAAACTTTCCTCAAAAGAAGGAGAGTCAGCTTGAGTGTCTGAACTCGCCTCAAGAGAGTGTTTAAGAATCACTCTCAATTACAAAATTCCCAGAGGTAGACAATGTTCAGTAGTCACCATTTTTGTCTGTTGAGCTGAGCCTTAGAAAGGGAAAAGGGATGCTTTTTGAATCTAGTGACTTTAGTATCACTGGGGATATATGATATGCACAGTTTTGCAGTGTTAGCTGCTATTAAATTTAATCCAGAGTTTGGTTCATGAATTGAAGACTGTTTACAGTCCTGAGTGAAATAATTCATGGACAAGAGACAGAAGCCAAAGAATTAACTAGAATTCTGTTTGGCAAAATTTAATCAGGCTAGATGGAGATGAGAGATATTTCTTGGGTAGCATCTGTGCACCTGGAAATGTAGGATGTTGAATTGCACAGAAATAACATGCTGTTGATTATAAGAGGTAATGATAATGTGCAACCTTTAGAGAATAGCTTCGAATGGTTTTTAAATAGAAAGCAAAAATAAGTAGCTTCTGCCAAATAACAAAATAGGATAGCTTCATGTATCAGTCTCAGGCATGGGAATACTGGGATTGAGAGTACTAAAATACTTTCTCCTTAGTAAGTACTTCACAAAGCAAATGGCTGTATGATCATGTCTGCATCTTAAGTTAATAGAATATTCCTTTCACTTGCACATGCTGATATTTTACCATTCCTGATTAAAAAAATTGTCTTGATGGTCAAACTCTGAATGTGCCCACCACAGTGCTGGTACAACAGTCAGTCCATTCTCACAGACTGACCCTTCAAAATTTCAGCATAGTTGGAGCATATTCTGCTGCTGCAGATCATGTATCAATCTTCATTTACCAGTTTTTGCTGTGTTTTGCATTAAAATCTGAAAACAGAAGGAAAGGTGCAGGTTCTCGGCTCTTCCTCCAGAGAACTTTGAAATTGTGCATGGTTGTTGCAGGATTCTTTAAGCACAAATTCTAATATCTTGAAGCAAAGAATTTGAAGAATAGTTAGGGGAAAAAGAATCAGTGACATATCCAAGATATTGGGTAGTCAAGTAGAGAATGCAAGTTTATGTTTCTGTTAAAGTGTAAAGATCAAACTGTGCACTGGCAGGTTTGTTAGTGTTCAGTGATTGGAGATTCACAGCACGTTCCTTTTGTGAAAAGGTAACTTTTATGGTTAACTCCTTAGAGACTGCAGTAAGTAGTTTAGCATGCACATGGTAAGAATGTTCATGGTGACATAGAATAAAAATACCCTTGGTAAGAAGCTTTCAAGTACAAGACATCTAAAAATGCCAATTCATCAGCTAGCATTCATTTATCTTATAGAATGTATAAGTACAGAAGAAAGAGAAAGTGTTCCTGATGTCTGTAGGTTAGCTAGTAAGTTTGCATGCATTAACATCTCTGCACTTGTGACTTCTTGCACTTAAATCAATGGAACGTAAGGTCAAATCTCTTACAGTTTGTGAATGCCTTTTAGATAAGACACCTGTACCTAAAACTTTCCAGTTTCCAGTGTAAAGTCAGGCCTGATTCTGCTGACGTTAGAAGGGCACCCTGACAGAGGCCAAGGTGACAACCTGAAAAATGTCACAGCTATTCATGAAAGCATTTTTTGCAAGTTGCTCTTTGGTCACCTACTACGTTGTTGCTCTACCATGGCAATACTGCTGGAAACTCCTTAAAAGATGCAGTCATATATGACTTAGTGTCTGTGACCAAATCAGTATTTGGCTTACGTTTTGGAAATACAGGTTCTTGCTTACAGTGTAACTTTAAAATCCAAGACAGAACTAAAGATCCTATTTTGAGTTCTTTGTCCCTAATGTCTTGTTTTGTTTGGGTAATACAGAAGGCAGTCTTCAGCAAGGTGAGGTATAAAGCTGATGTTTCTGCTACTGAAATGTAAGTAATTCTTTCAAAAGTAGAGAACTGCATTTAAAAAGAGTACAACTAGATAGTTCTTTAATTTGGTGTGGAAATGTGGACTTGTGTTTTAGCAGAACTCTATGCCTTATAGCAGCTGCAAAGTGAGATTGCTACTCCATGTGACAGATATAGGGCAAAAACTTGACGCTGTGAAATTAAACTAGAGTGTGACCTGCAGAGTACTGGTCAGCTGAATTACCCACATTTTTACGAGATTCTAGGAGAATGGAAGATTTTTATAGTATGAAAGACTGCAGTTATGTTTACCTTTGCAAAGATTATTTAAAGAAAGAGGGTTTTTTTCTTATCTCAAAAAAGATACGTAGAAATCCTTCCTTTAAAGATGTGTAATAACTCTACCACAGCTTTAAAGTGTTGATTGGGGTTTTCTTTCTTAATTGATGTAATCATGTGTTCTAAATTCAAACACACACAAGCAAATGCAAAAGATAGACTTGTGTATATTGCAGCCGCTGGCCAAATGAGAGAACACGGAGCAGGGAGTTCAAACCATCTCAGTATTATGTGGTTTAAGAAAAACCTCTCAACATCAGGCATATGTATGATCTCCTCCTCCAAGTCCTTCAAGAAAATAAAGTCTTGTACATGCAAATTTCTTCATGAAGCTGTTTCTGTATTAAGCAAATTGCTGCATTAGTGTTTCAGTTCAAGAGATGTGACATGTGATCTTGCACCACGTCTCATCAGACCACAGTAACTGGAAGCAATGGCAAGTGGAAGTGACAGCCCCTGCCAGACCACAGCAATACAGTAGTGTTATAACTCAGTAACAAGGACAATAATGCATGTCATGCTTGTTAGTCCTTTTTTTGTAAGAACTTTTTACCTCTGGTTTGATACAGAGTAAAAGTGGTATTAAATGCTAACAGTGCCAGACTGAAGTCTGATTTTGATATAAGCTGAGAAGCCTGATTTTCAGAATGATGACTAATTCTGCCCTCAAGTTTTGTGCTTTCATTGTTGTCGTTCTGGATAGGCACTGGTGCTTAATAGGCCTAACAATTCTATTATAACTGGTATCATAGCATCCTGTGTCACAGCTCCTCAGAAAGTCACTGTCTTGTGATAAAAGCATGCAACATGATCTTTGTTGTGACTGCAAACCAATTAAATCCAGACAGATGATTAAAAAGAGGGAAAAAAAAGAAGCCTTAGCCTTGTGGTTGCTTTTGGGGGGCAAAACCCCAAACAAATTTGCTTGTTACAGGTTTAAGTAGCTGTTGAGGCACTGTTGAAAGTCTTCAGTGTCTTTGTGAAAGAAAGTAACAGGCTGGAGGGAAGTGGGAAAAAGACAAAATGAAGTACCCTTATGTAAGTACAGCATATCTCAATTAGGAAAGTGAATTAGGAAGTCAAGAGATGCAGGGATCCTGAATGGGAGTGAAGAGCCTGCTGGGTTTAGCCATACAGAGAATAAAATGATTTGTACTTTCCTTGGGTTATTATGAAATCATCAGCTTTATGACATCAATGCAGTTATTGTTTGTACTGTTGGAGTACCCAGAAACCCTATTAATAGATAGTTAATTAATTAGTTCATTATTTAATGAGCCCCTTTTCTGCTATGCAAAAGGACAATATCCGTCTCTCTGAGAGACTATCTACTATTATAAGTATGATAGAAGAAAACAAATAAATGGGATATGGAGCTGTAGTCTCAGTGCCCTGCATAACCATTGTCAACTTTAGGTCTGATTTTTACAGGCAAGTTGCTTGAAATTCTTCAAACATCTCTTGATGACAACAAAGATGGTAAAATAAGTTTCGGCAAATCTTGTAGATGATGTGTCAAAACACATTCCTGTTTGCTGTCCTGTTAGAAAGTATTGATTTTATTGTGTGTGTGCATCACTGTAAAGAAGATTTATCTGAAGAGAATGTCAAGATGATGGTTATGCAAAGGCTCTCCTTGAGAAGAAGGTCAGTAAGGAGAAGTAAATGGGGTCTTTCAAGCTGTTTAGTGGGCAGGTCAGAAATGGTATTCTCAAACACGAGTATGGTTCACACCACAAGAGATTTCCACTGTGAGAGCAAATAGCTGCATTTTGAAGATGGGTTTGATATTTACAGCAACAACAATTGCAAGGGTGTTCCAAGTGTTATGCTAAGTGGATAACCTTTTCAACAGGGAACGGGATTTACAGTATTTAGATTATATCCATCAAACCTGTGAAAGCAAACTCGTGGTTCAGAGGTGAGTTCATGGAAGAAACATTGTGTGAAGCTGGAAACCCTGAAAACAGATTTAAGGTACAGGTGTTTCCTCCTCACTGTTTACTGAGATTTATTGTATCAGTGGTGGCATGACTGCTTTTGAATTCTTGCAACTTTCTGGATATATTTTGAACGAAAGAAATTATTTAACAACTTTCTGATTTTTTTTTTTTCTAGTTAGGCCATACTCTAACAACTGAATGTGCAGCTGAAAAGGATGAAAAGATCTCATTCCAGTTATTAATGCTTTTTTTTTTTTTTGGTACTCTTTTGATTTTCCAAGCTCAGAAAGGTCAGGGTTATTCAGCTTCCACTTGGCCTCCTTCTCTGAACAAGTAATCCACATTTCAAACACATTACAAAATCTGGCTCTGATAAGAGGCATTGAAGAGAACAACAGAATTCCAGCGCATTACTCTGACTTGACTGCACCAATTACAGGACAGGCATGAACAAAAGGCATTAATGCTCTTGGGAAGGAGGCTTTCCCATATGGATGTGTGCTGGGGCAAGAGCATTGTTGACTTTACAGTCTTCTTTGATAAGTGATCAAGAACTATTATGTTTCTGTAAACAGGCACAAAAGGGAAAATTTAAAGAAAATCGATGTTATCACCTTTTATTGTTGGGATTTAATTACAAGTCAACAAATCACAGAATGTGCTGAGTTGGAAGGGACCCACAAGGATCATGAAACCCTGCTCCTGGCCGTGCACAGGACCACTCCAAAAGCCAATTACAAAGGCTCTGGTAGAGCTGTACTATGTATATGAATGAGATTCCTAGCAGGATAGGAATGGTGGGTGTGGTTTTAACGGGTTTGTTTCCTGATTATGGGGATTTGAGGGGTGGAGGGGGTTATGAGTGTTTCGTAGGGACTCTGCAGTTATAAACTAGATGCTAAGCGAGTATAGTTTTGCTGAAGAATGCTTGCTGTTTGTTGAACTTCTGGTGTCTTTGGTAACCAGATGGATCTCTACTCCTGAGCTGGGTCACATCTGTATGCATTTATAAGAAGTTAACAGATTTGTTTGTTACCAGGATTGTTAAATCTTGCAAGCTTAGGGTAAATATAGTGCACACAGCAACTGAGACACAGACCCACCTTAGTAAGAGGGTTAACTTTTTACTAGCATAAAACAGACAGGGAGCAATGACACTGAATCTTCTTGAACAAAAAAAAGAAAAAAAAATATTTAACTTACTTGAACTTTCACTGTGAAAAGTAACAGATGTTGGAATTAAATTTATGAATATTTTAATTTTTTTTCTCCCATAATTTTTTAGGTATTCACTTATGGTAATGGGTTTTTCAAGTATGGATATGCAATTGGGGCTCTGGGGAATTCATTCAGCTTCCTCAATTATTTAGTAATTTGAATTGAATATTAGAGCAAGGATTTTTTTTTTCTTTTTTTCATTAATAGTTAAACTAGAAAAGCAATCGCTTATAATAATTTTACTTTTTGTAATTATAAGTTCTTCTTGTAAGGGTGTTGTTTAATTCTTGTTTTATTGTTACAGTATACAAAAGCTACCTTAACAGAGAAAATATGACAAGAAGTTAAAAAGGGGAGGAAATCCTCCACAACCAAACTGACTTTGGTATTCTTACAAAAGAAATTTTTTTAGTAGACTCAGGTTAAGTAGAAAACAGGTTGTCATACTGTACTTCTGTTATTAGACTTCCACGTGCTTGCTTAATAATTTTAGCTACTGTTACTTCAGATTTTTTTAAAGCGCTCTTTTGGAGGATTCTGCTGCAATTTCAGACCAAGACATGTAGTCTGCAGATACTCATATAAGTATAGATCAGTCTACAGCCATTCATGAAAGAAATGGTGCATGAACAATATGAATTCACAGAGGACCTGTGAAGAGAAAATTACTTTCCTGATGAAAAATGAAAGCAAGGGAGGAGAAATGAGGTTGAGGCATAGGAGATTAAACCTTGCTCTTCTAATATATAGAATTTTGTCATTTATTATTAAGGCTCTAAGAACTTGCCAAAATTATTTCTTCATTAGAATGCCAGCCACACTTCAACCCTCTTCTTCCTGTCCCCAAAAAAGTTTAAGAAGTGACAACTAATTTTTGTGTAGTGTCTCAGCTTTTAAGCGAAGTATATCTTTCACATTTTTTGTGATGCATGTGGCCCTAGATTAATGAATAATAGACATTATTTGCCTAACAGCAAATCTACAGCTACAAACACAAGAAATACAAAATCAGTGTTATGGTGCTATATTTCATTTTCATGTTCCTTTTTTTTTTTTCTTTTTTTCCCCACAAAAAAGATTTTGAACGCATTAGGTTCTTTGAGTCAGCTGAGATACAGATGGAGCCAGTCAAATGAGGAGCATGGGCAGCATTCCCAAAAGATCTTTTCAGCCTATTTTCTAGTCAATAATTTTCATGGGAAAAAAATGACGATAGCGTTGATGGTAGCGTCCTCCCTACAGAAAGCAGAGAGGATGGAATATTTCCATGGTGAATTAAAATGCACACATTGCTGAGCAATGAAAACAAATTAAGGCAAATTCAGTAACTTCATTTTAAAAGCAACAGTAAGCTTTAATTGTCATAAATTCAGAACTAATTAAAAACATGTTGACAAAAATTGGACCAACAGCTTGTCATTTTCAAATCTAAGTGAAATGCAAAGTGCCGAGAATAAATTACAGGGTTTGAATTCAGTTCTTAAGTTTAGTGTATTTGCTGCATGTAGGATTATCTCAGGATCTTTGGGGGGGGGGGAAGACAGTAGAAAATTATTAGAAAATATTGTTTTCATATGACTAATGTTTTACAAATAAGCTCTGAACTTGATGTCTAAACTTTGAGAACTGGAAGTATTTGTCAGTGACTGGATTTAGATGGGTTATTCAGTCCTATTTTAACTCCATGCTGGGTGAGAACTAGGCATGTGCCATCTCTTCTCCCTCACAGCATATAAGGAGGAAATAAAACAAGGGACATGGACTCTAATATGAAGCTCCAAGTGGTCCAGATGGGTCCCAAGTCTGGATTATTAAATAAATAGAACCACAAGATGTGCTGTGGCACATAAACTGCCCCCTCAGTATGTTCCCATCTGCTCTGATAATAACTAGGTGTAGTGTAAAAAGAAATACTAAAATCCCCAGAGGTTAACTATTTCAGGATTGATAAATTACCAAAACCTAGAATCTAGAATGTTTTGGGTTGGAAGAGACCTCAAAAATCATCTAGTTCCAACCCTCTCTCATGGGCTGGGATGCCACCCGCTAGACTAGGTTGCTCAAATCCTCATCCAGGCTGGCCTGGAACACATCCAGGGATGGGACATCCACAACTTTTCTAAGCAGCCTATGCCGGTGCTTCACCACCCTCAGAGTAAAGGAATTCTTCCTAACATCTAATCTAAATCTTTCCTCCTTTCATTTAAACACATTCTCCCTTTTCCTGTCACTATCTGCTCGTGCAAAAAGTTATTCTGCCTTTTTTTCCTTTTTATAAGCCCCGCTTAGGTACCAGAAAGTCCTATAAGGTCTCCCTGAAGTCTTCTTTCTCCAGGCTGAACAACCCCAATTCTCTCAGCCTGTCTTCACAGGAGATGTGTCCCAGCCATCTGAGCATCTTTCTGGCCCTTCTCTGGACCCCCTCCAACAGGGGTCCGACAGGGTCCGCATCCTTCTTGTGCTGAGGACCCAGAGCTGGATGGATCACTCCAAGAGGGGTCTCACAAGGCCAGAGTAGAGGGGCAGAAACACCTCCCTCAACCTGCTGGCCACACCTCTTTCGATGCAGCCAAGAACACTGTTGGCTACATCATATGTTAGTTAAATCAACATGGTTCCTGAATGTAAGAAAAGTATTATTCTAGGGAATAGAGAAGATAAATCTTCAGCCTCAAATCTTCAAAATATACACCTTTGTATACGCGAGGTTTTTCTGCAACTCTCATATGACTGCAATGCCCTTGCAGTTGGTATTTCATATCTTTCTGCTCAGCAGGAAGATAAATCCACACTAATATTCTAAATTAAGTTCTATGTTAACGTGTACACACTTAAAAACATGCCACAAGGTGAGTAACTGCAGAATTCAGAAGTTTTTTCTTAAGTGCGGTGGCGTGCTTGTGTGTCACTGTATACAGCAAACACTGGGCACTGCTGCCGGGTAAGTCTGAAAGATTTTGAAACTAGGACCAAAAACACCACAGATTTTTAAAATATAGGCTGATCCAAACATCCTTTCATCTCTACCCAACTTCAGTGAAAGGCTTATGACAAAATACTACATGTTTCTTAAAATACAGCCCTAAATTAATTAGCAAAGTGATCTAGGGTCCATCCCAACACAAGGTGTAAATTTACAAGGCCTGTGTGTGAAGTGCAGTGACTGATAGGATGTAGAGTAAAAGCATGTGATTATTTTACTCTTTTAAAGAAATCAGTGGCAAGCATACCATGTGGGATTTTGTTCCCTGAGCCAATTACTTGTTTATAATTGAAATTTCCTGAATGACTTTGCAGGCTTTGGCATCCTGTAGTGAGACCTCAGAAAATGGATAAGAACTATTTATACAACTCATAGAAAGACATAGGAATAAAAGCATGTGTAGTGAAGGACAGAATAAAGTTGTTCATGCCTTCTTTGCTGGTTAATGGTCTGGGTAAATCTCAGAGTAAATTTAAGCGCCTAACCAAATTTCAGCCTGTCTTCCTTTCAAGGCACTGAATTGCTCAATGACTGCCCTGAATAGAGTGGAATAACACAATTTATCAGCAACAGGGGATGGTTAAGAACTTAGTTCGTTAAAATACCAGCTCCGCTGAATTACACAGCCCCATGTGTGAAGGATGGCATCCCTATCCCTAGGAATGCCAGCGGAAGTTTGGGGTCCGAGTCTTGAGAACTACGAGTATAATATTAACCAATTAATTATTTTAGATCAGTTATAGCTAATATAGAAATGTACTAATACTCTAGCACACCTTACAAGATACAATTAGAAATATGTGGTGCTCTTATTTATATATATAGGGATATGTTCAACAATGTAAAAGCAGGGCTGTACTTTGTCACACACCTCATGGCATAGCTGGTTTTTTGCTAATTTGCTGCATCAGGTTGTCAGACTTGGGCAAGAAATGAGCTGAGTTGCTTCACTTGAGGTATAGTGAATACTTTGCTTAAATTATCTTTTTTTCCAACAAAAAAATACTTAGCTGAGAAAATTTTGTATAACAGGGTTCATACAAGAACAGGTTTTCCAGTGTTCTCTTTTGCAATTTGGAATAGTTGACCTTCAATTAACGAGCCTCTCAGTGGTGCACCTTACAGCAAAAATAACCAAGACACATACTTTTAACATTTGTTCATAATAATCACCACTGAGTTTCCTAGTTCTATGTATCTAAAATAACCATAAAAGATCTTCCAATAGCTCCTGAATGTACTGTTTATATACTATAAAGGCCTTTAGCAGCAAGTATTTAGTGACTTTTTGTTCAGTTACCATGGTAACTTTGAACTTTCTTTAGCTGTGGAAAAAAAGCACCTTTTTTTTGCTATCGAGAAAAAAAGTGTTTGGTTTTGGGCAAGAAGAAAAAACAGACATAGTTTATCAGATGAGCTTGTATATTTTAAAAAATGTTTTTCAAAATGCTTTGAATATTTTTTTAATTTAGATATCTAAAAAATTACTGAAATGGAGAGGAAGCAACTAATTTAATGAAAATTAAGAAAGTTCATAACCAGGGAATACTATTTATAGATAGATATCTATCTTTTTGTACATATTCATATATATGCAAATAGGAATTAGATTGCATTCATATAATAAATTAAAGTTCAAACGTTATCTTTGTAGTGTGATCCAGTTCAGATCTTGGAGAATTTAAGGGGGAAAAGAAAACCAAAACATAGCCAGGTTTGTATTAGAGATGTGCCTCTTATTTTTGTGTGAGGGATATGAGTGTAAGCGTAAGACTTGAGTCGAGAAGAAATGTGTAAGAATCCCTTGAATGTGGGGTCTTGCTGGGGGAAAATATTTAATGTAATGCAGGAAATAAATGTTCTTGTGGGCACATTGCATAAAAATACAAAGATATACTTGAGGTATTCATGGTCTTTAACATCAAGCAGCTTTATTTACAACGACTTGTGAAAATATTGATAGAAGAATTCCCTTGTAGCTTTTTATTGTACTATGTGGAACATAAAGATTTATATCTGGTAATTTGGAATTATCTTTGTAATGGTTATCAAGGCAATATGTTGGTAAGCAATTAAAATGTATAATCAAAAATGAGCATAGGAGAAAATCCCTGGCTTGGGTGTATAAAGCCTGAAAGCTTTCATTAATTCCTGCTTGCCTTTATTATATTAAACATTATTTTTAATATTCTTTTGATGAAAGCCACACTGCTTCTAATTACAACACAGGTACTTTTGTGATACTATAACAGAAAATGCTCTGATGTAGCAAACCAAGGAAAAATAAGGCTATAAGGGCTACCTCCAGCTCCATTGCTTAAAAACAGTTCACGTAGTTAGCAAAGTTCCACTGGTTTTACCGTCTGGCAAGTTCACTCCAAGTTGCCTCACCTTTCTTTTTCTCTTCAAAACTATTTAAAATATGAGTTTCATTTTTGTCAATCATGTTGCTAATAGGAAATAAGAAAAAATATTGGCTGAGACGGGAGATAATTAAAAAAAGAAAGCAGTAGGCGTTTTTTTTTGGTGAATGATACAAAACTGTATTTGATGTGAGGGATAGATGATCAGAAACACTTGTATTGTCTATCAGGAAAAAGGTCAAACCTTAATTTTCTGTGACTGCTATTGTCTTAGATATATAAACCATCTTTATTCCAAATGAACTATTTGAGGATTGGATATTCTTGTTCTAAAACAGCGTGGAACATACCTGATCCTGTCCTGAAGTGGAAAAAAAGAGTTGTTGGTTGGGGCTTTTTTCCTCAATTTTATCCTATGATGGTAGTCCAGACAAATATAATTTTTTTTTTTTTTTAATCTAATAAATACCCGTCTTGCTTCAAAAGCCTGGAATTTGGAGATGATAATGTTTGTCCAAGATATAAGCTTTTGCTCCTACCAGGAGCCACATTTTCAGATTCTTTATGAGAAACTAGACATCTACTTGAGGAAATAGCCCCAAAATTAGGATTAGATTTTAAGATTAGTTTTAGTATGTAGTTGTTACACAGCCTAAATATTTGTACACAAAGTACTTAGATGCAGCTAATGCCTACATCTCACTTCAGAGCAGATTGTATTGGCTTCTGGGATATAATAAATCCACTGGGCCCAATGCCTGAATTAACATAATAAAGTTTCAGCACATTGTTGTAGGTCACAGTAAGAAAATGTTTAATCTTTCTGCATTCATCTGTGTACAGTCAAGGCGTTCAGAGGTCTACAGAGACTGAATTAAATTTAAGTGTATCAGAAATGAGCAGGGTGTTTTAAGAAAAATGTGAAAAAAAAATTAACTTTGTTGGGAGCTGTTCATAACTGGTTTTGTTCTAACAATAAAAGATACAGCAAAAATTGGGTCACTACTCAAGTTACAGCTCAATTAATGAGAGAAAGCTCTGGGTGTATAGCAGCCAAAACACAGAATTATCCTGCATCTGCCCACTCTAGGATTTGGGGTTTGTTTGGTTCATAGATCATTGTCTGTGGTCAGCTGTGCCTGTAGGAAAAAACAAGTGCTGGGCTGGAGTGAGTAAGCACAGGATGTAGTAGATCACCTGAAAGTTACTCTACAGAATTAGTAGAGTGTTAAGAGAATGAAAATGTGCTTTTCCAAACATAATTCTAGGCTTGAAAAATTGATGACATTGAGAGGAAGATTTAATGTCATTTTATGAGTCTTGAGAGAAGCCAAGGAATATTAAAAGTTATCTTGTCCTGGCACTACTCACTAGCCAGGGAGAAATATCTGGATGCTGATTATTGCACCACCAGAAATGAGTCAAGATGCAGCTTGTCTTGAAACCAGTTTGGAAATCCATGGTAAATTCCTGAGTTTTAATAGAATCTTTAGCTGCAGTTTTCCTTTCTTCTGAAGCAGTTCTTTGCTAATACAAGGCTGAATGAATTTAGTCATTTAATGCCTAATTTCCTGTGCTAGGCATCCACTTGACAAAAGAACCACAACAGGATGGGTGAAGAAAAGTTCTGTTTGTGTTACAGAATTCTGAGGAGCCAGGGCAGGCTGCTGTTCAGCTTTTCTTTGTGCTTGTGCAAAAAGCCTCAAAAAGTAGAAGATGAGGGTAGAAAATAAAAATGGGGAGCCTGAAGCTGCTTAAATTAGTCTGTGTTTCTTGTATGGCATAACAGAAAAGTTGCTTATTAATTCAATATTGGGGGAGTAGGGAAATAACTGAGAGAGGTGTAGCAGGAGCAACAAGAGCTGCAGGAGCTGCCCTTGGATACATCAAACATTCCTAATTTTGTGGCTAACGGACTGATGAATGTTGCCTGCTTTTGCTTATGAGATGGAAATACTTCAGTGGGCATATTGTCTCCACAGCCCCAGACTAACGTACAAACAAATAATCCTTGAATAATAAAATAATCTAATTATCCTCCAGTTGAATTGTGTTTTACCTCTGAATTTCAGTTTAGGAATTCAATGAAAATGAACTTGGGTAGAAGAGAATTAAGAAAGAAAGGACTGCTAATCTACAAATTTCTAACTTAATTAAGCAGAATTCTTAATGGTGTACATACCTTTAATTTTAAACCATTTACATCTGTACCACTCTTTCATTTGAATACCTCAACAACAGAACTGATGAGGGCGGGATTCTGAAATACTTGAACCACAGCTTCCTATTAGTTTTGAATCCAAACTCTTAGGAAATCTGTAGGGTGTAGGAGCCTTGGGAAGAAATACAGATAATAATTACAGAATGATTTCTTCACAGATGCAGTAATTCCCTTTCTTGAAAGTTCAGAAAGGTTTAAATTTTGTGAACATAATAACTGGCCTGATGATGAATGCTAGTGTGTTTTGTCAAGAACTCTTAAATTTTAATTAATTTGAAGGTATCCAGAGTAGTAATCAAATAGCTCTAGAAGTGTAATGACAAGTACTCAGAATCAAATATCTGCTGTACTGTGCATAAAAGGCTTTACTTATTTTCTCAGGGTGCTATAAAATGAAGAGGGACTTTAGAAAAGCAAAACTGTATTCAGCAGCACAAAGGAAACAGTAGGGTTGTAGAAGAAGATTGAATTAACAGCCTGTGTAGCTCAGAGTGCAAGCATTTTCTGTATATTGATCCTGTCACTCTGGCTATGGCACGATGGCATTTTCCTAATGTAATAAACGTAAAACCTAACCAGACCCTGGGGCCATGCATCTAAGCAGCTGATGGGTAATTACAGGAGACCTATGAGGCACAGGTGGAAGAGAAAAAAAATGGAGGCTGCTGGTAAGAGCATTGATGTTCAAATTAGGATTTGAAGCAAAATTTCAGTTACTCTATACTGTAGAGGGATTTGTTGTTTTGTTTGGTTTTTTTTTTGTTTTTTGTTGTTTTTTTTTTTTTTTTTGTTTTGGTTTTTTTTTTTTTTTGAGGGGAAAAGAAGGGGTTTATTACGTTGAAAGTATGCAAAGAATTTTTTCTACGCTGCACTATCTATGTGTGAATAGTCAGTCTGGTTATGGTCCTTGCTCCTGATTCCTGTGTGGTTTAGTGTGGGACCAGCAGTCGTGCTCAAGCTGTGCAGGAGGAACTAGCCTGTGGTTCCTGCTGTTGTTGACACAGGCTTCAGTCTTTCATTTTTTTCCACATTGGTTAGGAGACAGAAACTTGTAGAAAATTGATGTCAGTTGCCATAACATTTGGTGTAAGGATACAGACTCCATTGCTTCCTTCCCTGCCCTCTCCGGTTGGCGGCTTAGTGGAGTACCAGGGGCTGTGGTGAACCCAATCTTAGTGCCTTGAGACACAGAGAAACTTCAGACCCTGAATGCAGACTTAGATTCTTGAAAAAGTGAGAGTATCCAAACTTGAAATTTAGGTAATGTACTTGTCAGTAGAGTGTCACAGCTTTTCTCTTTTGATTATCCTGTGTAAGGTATGTTAAATTATTTTTTCAATTGTATTTTCTTCTCTAAGTGTTCCTTGGATGATTACAGTCTTGTTTTTATTTCATATCTGTAGGGCATGAGGCTGTAAATAATGCTAAGCTCCTATGCAGTAATAATAAATATTGAAGTATTTTACGCAGTTATTTTAGACAAGTTCCTGAAGAGGTGAAATTACTTCTTAATACCTAATGTTTCTAAAATGAGGCAGTGTCTGTGACAGTGTCAGTCTTTCTATCTACACTTCTTTTTTTTTACCCTTTCCATTACCTGAGAAATGAGTTCTTAAGTTTTATGTTAGATCCGTGCAATGATGCAAATATGTCAAATTAGCTATGACACTCTAAGTATCTCACCTTCTTAGACATATTTATTGCATGAAGAGCAGGATAAAGTACCAGTGGTGCAAATGTGCTGTCTTCAGTGGAATTTACCAGCAGATAACTTGGCCCAGTCCTGACAGCAAATCTTTCCTCTAAAATATCAATACAGGACTAGAGTCCAATTATTTTTATACTGTGCTAATCTTCTTCTGCTTTTACAGTGTTCCTGCAGGCTTCTATAAAAAGACTATTGGTAATCTCAGTAGGGAGGCCTCCTTATCAAGCAGTTTCAAAGACTTATGACTTCTGAAAAAATAAGGATCAGGAGGTAATACTGAATTAATGGTGAAGCGGCTAGTCAGTCTTCAAAAAACTAAATGTGTAGCATATATAATACTGATTATTTTGCCACTTGCAGAAGTTTTCTTGGATTTTCACACATTTGACAATAAGACTTGGAGAGAGTTGGAAATCTTTTATATTTTTAAAATACATGTCTAAAATGGTCCTTTAAATATGAATCTAGCATAGCTCTTTTTATATATTCCCAGCTGAAAATAAATCAGTGCACATATAGTTTTAAAGCTATGGTCAGGCAAAGAAACCTGCTTTTCAATTTTTGAAAGTCTCATTTAAAAGGAAAATTGGTATCAAGCGTAGATCTTGAAAGCCTTATTTTTTTATAGGTTACTGGAAGTATGTTAGAACATTGTTAAAGTCTGTTTAAGAGTGAATGTTGCCAAGCCTTGAGAAGAATAAGAAGTGCTGGGGAGAAGGACCTGGGGGTCCTGGTGGACAACAAGCTGTCCCTGAGCCAGCAGTGTGTCCTTGTGGCCAAAAAGGCCCATGGTGTCCTGGGGTGCATTAGGAAGGGCACTGTCAGCAGGTCACAGGAGGTGATCCTGCCCTTCTGCTCAGCCCTGCTGAGGCACATCTGGAGTGCTGTGTCCAGTTCTGGGCTCCTCAGGGCAAGAGAAACAAGGAGCTCCTGGAACTGGTCCAGTGAGGAGGGCTATGAAGATGCTCAAGGGATGGAAACACCTCTGTGATGAGGAAAGGCTGAGGCAGCTGGGCCTGTTCACCCTTGAGAAGAGATGACAGAGATGGGACCTTAGCAATGTGTCTGAAGAGAGCTGGCAGAGGATGGATCAGGTTCTGCTCAATAGGACAAGAGGCAATGGGCAGGAACTGATGCACAGCAAGTTCCACCTTAACATGAGGAAGAACTTTGCTGTGCGGGTGACCAGGCGCTGGGACAGATTACTCAGAGAAGGTGTGGAATCTCCCTCACTGGAGATATTCCAGAACCATCTGGACACAATCCTGTGCCATGTGCTCTAGAATGACCCTACTTGAGCCGGGAGGTTGGACCAGATGTCCCACTGTGGTCCCTTCCAGCTTGACCCATTCTGTGATTCTGTGAAGTGACAGCAAGAATTATCTCATTTAACACCTTACAGTTGTTACTTGAAATACATTAATGTATCCATCAAATTTCTTGGAATTGTATCCTCCTTTATCATGTTATGGGAGTAAGTTTTAGACAATCATGGAAAAAGGGGTGAGGGAATAGGTTTCAGGGCTTTAATATTTCACTGATGTCCTGCTATGTGTTTTAGAAACTTTTCCATGCTGCAGAATTGGAATGTCCATAAGCAGGTTTGTTTCATGAAGTGGCTTTGTAGTGGAAATTACTTATTTCAGCAACACTTTTTTCTTAAAGCTTTGTTATGTAGCTGCTACTACTCCTTCAAAACTTGATGTAAACTGCATCGATAGCTATCTATGATTATTAACACAAAAACAGTACTTATGTATTTTATTTGCAGTCAGATAAATCAGATTTTGAGACTGCCACGTGTGAAATTACCATCTAAATATCTCTGATTGTTATTTACACAACACCCTGTTGTTACATTCAGACATAGACTCTTGCTTATGTGGACAGTGCTCTTTCCTCAACATCTCCCGTGTTCTAAAATATCATGACCTAAATTTTGATTGGGGGTAGGGAGAAGAAGGGGTATGAAAAACAGTTGTATCCTGTCAAACTATTACAAAAATAGTGGTAGTTTTGCTTTTTTGATTATTTTCCTGGAAAGTGAGTGTTAATTTAAGAACAAACAATAGTGCCAGAAAAACAAAAAATAGCTGAAATACATCAGTGAAGGATATAATCTGTCACACTTCTGCAGATTTCATGAAGCTTTAGTGTCTTTTCCAGAATAAAATGCATTGTTAGTTTGAATTCAGTTTGCCTTTTACCCTATCCTTAACATGTCCCTACTTTTATATATTCTTTTATCTGGCTGCTGTGCACAAAATACAAACAGAGATGTGAGGGTTTTTCATTAGTAGGGCTTACTCTGATCTTCAGATGTGATTGGAGATTTCTAGTGGCTGCTGATTAGTGAGAGCACTGACCAGCACATGGCTTAGCCAACCTTTACCTCTCAGCAGGAATTGCAGTGGAGTAAGAAAGGTCTCTGAAGGAGAAAATCTAAGATACAGGGAAGAAGAGAGTGGAGGGCGGCATTGAAACAACAGGGGAAAAAACCTGAAAGTAATAGGTCAAAATATTTCTAGGAAGATGTTTTGCAACCTGAAGAGGTGGTAATAGCACTTTCATATCCATCAAGCTTTTCTGTGTGTTGGGAAGTCCTTTTGAGTGTTTCATCTGAGTTTTTAAAAAAATCTTTTCCTGATTCTGCATTTGTCCTTGAATGTTTCTTACCATACATATGCAGGTGGTTGCAGTTCTGTGTAAATACCTGTGGGGATTTTTCTCTGTAAAGTACAGACAGTTCAGCTGCTTTTATTGCCATGACCTTGACCAGAATCCCTGTTATACAGATAGTTACTGATATTTTTTTTTAATTTACCTCCATTTAAAAATACACATTTATTTTTTTAACTGTGGACACATAGTTGATTCTTCTTTCCAGAGCAGAATGTTGTATGCTCTTAGCCCAATTCACCAAAGGTCTGTGCTGTGCTCAGATTAAATGTTTGTGTTGTCCTTAGTGCTTTGTCCATCAGTTACATTCATAAAGGTAAAATATCATTAGTCATTATAGTGATCATTAATCAACTTAATGTTTGGAGGAAGGTTATCTAAATTTTTATGAAGTTTATTAGTCATTAAAATTCAATACCAATTATTTAAAACAATTTAAGTTAGTACTATTCTTTTGTTCACTAAATGAAAATTCTTCTACCTTTGTCATCCTTTTGGAAGAGAAAAACTGTTTCAAAAAACGTTATATTGAATTTCTTATGATTCTCACATTAGTTTTTAATAATAACCTTTCTGATCCCGTAGCTCATTTGAACACCTGACTGAGGTACTGATGGTGACTGAAGGTAATTCTGGGGTGCCAAAAGAAATATCAAATGCATCACAAGAAGGCTTATTGGTCCTGATACTACTACTTATATGAAGCCGTATGTTAAAAAATACAGTTTTAGCTGAATTATTTTCCACGTGACAATGAATTAAGATGATGAAGCTCAAAAAGTATTTTTGACTAATGGTCTGCCTACCTTTGTGAAGTTTTGAGGTTCTTCTATATCCAGAATTAATCAATAAAAAGGAGTTCTTTTACTCTTTGTAGCTGACATAGTAATTCCTTTCACTTTATTTGAAGAGGCAGGTTTGTAAAGAGATATTAGGCATGGCTTGTTTAGATCAAATATTTCCAGTGTAGCATCAGGCCATTAGCACATCTCTCTGCTCGTTATTTTGAACAGCAGATTTCTTCAGCTGAGACTTCAGCTTCTCAGATCCCCTTTGTTCCCGTAGGATCCTTTCACAGAATGTATTATTTGTATGCTCAGTAACTTGGGAAGATATTTCTTTATTTTTCATGTGAAAAATCTTTATTAAATGAGAGTATCCTCAACAGGCTGGAAGATGTAATAAAACAACTGTTTTCATATTAAATTTCCCATGTTTATAAGAACACCAGGAGTTATAAATAGCTTTTTCCAAAATGTTTTGGAGACTAACACAGAGATCCAACAGACTTTTCCCAAATGTTGTTATGTAGACATTCCTTCAATTATACAATCTTAGGCACAGACAGAAGAAAAAAGCGACGGTTTTGTTAGTCCCCTCTGGAAGGTGTTTTGTTTTACCTTTTTCAAAACCATGCTGTAGCTCTTTTTACTGAGTCAAATGCTACATATTCCTGTAGTGCCTCTCTGAAGCAAGTGCAAAACTAGTTTTACAGCAGTGGCTCATCATGTACATAATACCATTGCAGTGGCATTCCCTCTGCATCTCTGGAAAGTTTATTGCTACAAAGGGCTTCTTTTAACAGGAGTTAATTAGGACTAGAAAATTGCTTGTTTTTTTATTGCATCCAAACCCCAGGACATGCTGCACTAATCCTCTAGTGCTGTGTGGTGCCATAAGAGAGGTATTCAGCTGATATCTCAGAAGTTTCTTATTAGCTTTGAAACTGTTCCTTATCAGATCATTTAACTCATTAACTCTTTCTATACATTATGATAAATCCATATAATATGTTAGTTAGAGACTGTTTTCTTTCTTATTCTTTCATTTGAAATGTGATGCCTGAGATGGCCACCTAAAAACAGAGACTAGACAGGAATAAGGGAATAAAGGCAGGTATTTATTTGAAGGGCCTTCAGAGGTACACCCTGGGGAGTCCAGAGGCTACTGCCAAGATGGATCCCAAGATGGACGACAGGTCATGAGTTCCTCACACTTTTGTAAGTTTGATTCATTTGCGTATCAGGGTTAATTCTCCAATAAAAGCTTCAGTTAATGATGTAATTTCCCCAAGCTTGCTCCCCTTTAGAGACTTTTGGTTTATACTTTTGGGCCTAGGACAGTCTGGGTGTCCTTGAAGAGCAGGCCTGGAGAGGCTTTGTTATGTCTAACCAGCATGAGAGAGCAGAAGTTAACAGGCTACAAGACACTTCAGAGTTACACACTAAGCAATACAGGATTTGAAAAATATAAAAGTTAAAATCCAAGGCATCAATGTGTGTTTAAATGTAACACCAACAAAGACAAAAAAAATTTTCTTTCTTCTCCTATTCCACATTTTTATTTAGGACAATGAAAAATGAATGCAACACATTTGGAAAACCCTCAGCAAGGAGTAAGGTTGCTCCTGTGTCATCCAAGGAGCAGTTCAGAAAACGGATTTTTGTCCAGGACAGAGACTGCTTTCAATTTTTGCAAGAACTGCATTTGTTTTTTGTGCAGCTCTCCTCTGTAAGATACAACCAGAAGAGAGCCAGCCCAAGCTGCAGAGGAAGAATTTACCTTTCCTGTTTCATCACTCAAAGCAGATTTATTCTGAAACTTGCATTTGCACAAGTTATATAGTTACAGGGAGTTAAATTAAAACCATTATTTTTTTTGCTATTGTAACATCAGTTTTTCTACCAAGTCCGTAAGCAATCTGATACTGAAAGTCTGTGCTTTTGATCCTGTGAACGCTAGAAATCTGCATTTTGCAGTTGATCCGTAAAGTCAGGGGAAACCTTGAGGCCTGGAAAAGACCTTTGGAAAGTTGTCCAGCACAGTTTTAAGCTTGTTGCAGAAGCTGAAGCCTGTGTTTATTTGTTGGTATAATGCTGCTCTGATTTCCCAACTTCTTACCAAAATTCATAATTGAGTTTTAAGACAACAGTAAAGCTGAGTAATAGCAGCTTCTCCTATGAGTATAGCAGTGATGTGAGAGTATTTGACATTTTGCAGTTTATTCTTCATTTAACAGGAACACCTTTAAAATAATGATTTCCAACTCTGGGGTTTTGAATAATTATGTAAGAGGCATTATCACTAAGATATAAAGTGCAGGACACTGTAATCTATTTATTAATGATGCAACTGTTAATTGGAAAAAGGTTATCTTATTTTCACCTTCTAGCAGTTGAGTATTTAATGCACACTAAGATGGCACCATTCCTGAAAACTCCTGCTTGCTTTCCTCTCCCTCCCCAGTTGCAAATCTACTTTTGAAGTGCATACTCTGTGTGATTAAATAAAACGACATGAAAATTAGTGAGGAAATTGCATGGTGTAGCCATTTTAGTAATGAATTTAAATGGCTGTTTAGCAAAATGGAGAAATTTATCACTTATCTAGTGTTCTCTGTAAGTCATTTATCATTAGTAGCAACTATCATAATTTTATTCTAATCTGAGATGGTGGGAAGGGATCAGAGGCTTGTACTTCAGAGGTTCATACTTCTTGTAATCTGCTACTGATTTAATGATTCTGTGTAAAACGAAACAGGAGCTGGAAAACTTCTCCAAGTTTCTTTGCATCATGATATTATACCTGACTTTGTATCAGTTGTGCTGTTAAATTTTTCTTGGAGCGTAGGATTTTGGTTTGCACCACATTTAACTTGAATGCATACTAGTTTTACTTTTATGTTGGACACCAGTAGTGTAGACTTTGGTGCCCAGGATCACAGGTTTAGTGTGTTTTTTGAGATAAACCATACTCTGGTAGTATAATGTCATGAACAAAGACTATGGCAGTCCAAAGCATTTGGTTATTAATTAACTGAAGTTTATTTTGTCAGGGTTTTGAGTGGAACATTTTGTGCCAGAGAAAGGCTTGAGTTGGTTCACCAGATCTCTGAATCTTTGGGATGAATAGACAATTCTACAGCATTTTTTTTTTTTGCAAAAGGATTGTTTAAAGCAATAATAAGAAGCCCTTGAGAAGTGATTCCTCAGTCCTTCAGAATAAATTTCCTACGGTGTTAAATAACCCCTCTGGTTTTGTTCTCACTTTGGGCTAGTCATGATTACCTCATAATGGACTTATTCCTTCATAAAGGGAAGGAACACAGATATTTGTACTTACTGGAGGGGGAAGGGAACATTAAAAAAAAAGGAAATAAACAGGTAGGTATTTCCCAGCTGTGGATTTGGAATCATGAATCCCATTTTATCTCTGAATTGCTTCCTGGGAATTTTCTGTGGAGACTTGCTTAGAGGGCAAGGAGTATAGTTTCTGGGAAGGAAAAGAAAGATTGTGAGAAATGAAAGGAAGCATAGAAGATTCCTCTGTTTAAAAAATTGCTTACAAGAAGAGAAAAAGAAGAAGAGAAAACTGCTAGCGTATAACAACATCAGTACCAATAAAAATTAACTCAACCATAACTGATAAAACAGACTGTCTGCATTCTCTCAATGAGTTTCTTAGGCTTTATCATAATCCCATCTTTTTTGCCGGTTTCATACTTTAGTCTTAAATTTGTTAATTGGATAGTAATATTTTGGTTTTGTCTTTGAGAGCCTGTAATTTCTTTCTATATGTGATCTGGTCAGTCTTTATTATGTGATTGGGAACCAAAAAATGGTCAAATTCTCTATAGCATTTGGAGAATGACTTTATAGTCTTTGTAATTTTTCGTCTTAAGATCCGGTGAGTGATGTATTAATGGAAAGGTAAAGGCTGGCTTCCTAAAAGAGCAGTGTGCTGAGAAACCCTTGTGCATGATGCATCCTGTGTTCAGTGGTGCACACCTCACGAGGAGAGTATTCCCACTGTATAGAATGGCAAGCCATTAGTTTGCTCTTACTGCAAAGTTTGCCACAGCAGTAGCAGTTCAGGCTGTCTCTTTTTATTCCATCAGTCATTCTTGTTAGTGGTTTTGTCTACATGCTGTTTTAGTGTAGTTTTCCCAAGCTGCATTACTTTTTCAGAAAGACTTTATAAATAAGTTGATGGTGTAGCGGATAAATGTTTGAATTTTAAATTGTTGTGAAATGGAGCACTAAACAGTACGTCTGGGAACATACTACACTCTGGTTTGGTGTAGTTTATTTATTCAGAACACATTTAGTGTTTTGAAGATTGTAGAGAAGGAACTTGGCTTTTAGAATAGAGTATCACCGTTACCAGCTTATTTTCTCTTTGAGAGTAATTATTTTGGCAGACAGATAAATTGACAGCTCTCTACCAGGTTTTGTTGTGTAATAATAGATAGGCTTGTCACAGGGGTTGTTGGGGTTTAGTTAATAAGCTTTTGGGTTCTTCTTATGTAAAGGAACATTGCAGCTATCAACAAACAGATTTGATTTACTCCTGCTACAATTTTATTTCTCTTGTGTATGGTCCCATTATTATTACTGCCTATTAAGATCAGAGCATCTAGTCCTATGTATGTGATTTAAATCAGGCATGGATACATGATCAAGTCATTATGGAGTCAGCCAGACCTAGTTTATGATGTAATACTTCCAGTGAGACAGGTGGATGTGCTATAAAGCTTAGCATAGGGTTTCTGTGGGACTGTAAAATCTGCTAAGGCCCATGGAAGTATTTCTTCTATATGTTTCATCAGACTAAGGGCTTAAATGAACCCCTAAAGATCTGAATATTAAAACTGTTGTTGACTTCAATGGGGCAAAGAAACAAACCCTTTCTGCAGCAACAGGTGCTTTAACAGAACATTCCTCTTGTTTGAATCCTTTCTGTGCCACAAACAGGTCGTGTCATTCTGTATTTCCACATCTTCTGTAGTTCTGGATTTTCACTGCCATAATATACAACAATTTACAGTACTCAAAATTCAGAATAAAAACATGTTAAACTCCCTTATGGTGTTCTTATTATCTTGTGCTTTTCTGTGCAGGTAATTACATTTTAATCATTAAATGAAGTGCAACACTTCATACTGGCTAGAATGACTGCCATGCATTTTTAATGGTTTCTCTAAGTGTCATTAAGTGATAATTTGAAAAAATAAACAAACAACCAGGAGTTTACACAACTGGTTATTAATGAAGCCTGTTCTTAATTTGCTTAAAGGATCAACAAAAATTTTGGTTTGTAATGTAGAAACAGATTATGACTAGGTTTTTTTACTTAAACTATTTGAATGTTTCATATATATTTTTTAAATTGTCCGTTCTAAACACATGCATTCATACCAAGAGTAAAATAGCACATCTTCTTGATATTAAAATTTGATACAGGGTTGATTACCAATATTGTTCAGTAGTTTTTCTGTCCTTTGCTGAAATATTTTAACTTATGTGCCTCCTGCTGTATGTGTGCTAAAAATGTCTGGTTTTCAGTGACAAAGCACAAAAAAGATTTTTAACCTGATTTCCTCTCCTTGGTTTTCCTGAATCTTTGCTAGCCTGCGGCAGACCTGTGGCTGTTTTACCTCCTATCTTCCATTTTAGAGCTGGGTATGGCAAGGCAGAGTTGGAGTTGCAGTGCCCAATCATTTCCCAAATATCAGTGCTAGATTGAGGGCACAGATGCCTGATGTTTCATCCAAGTGATCATAAGAGGGAGGTTTAATTTTTTGCGAGGAATGAATTACTCCGAAGACTGGAGAAATGTGGAGATATTTTATTGGTGTTTCCTCCCCTTTCAAATAATTTCTGTGAAATTTGCAGCTTGGCCAAACTAGAATATTGTCATAGAAGATGATATTTGAATTCACAGTGTGGAAACAGTGTGAAAATAGCAAATAATGGATATTTTTGGTTTGGCAGGTGAGCAGAAAAGATAGTTTGGTAGGATAAGCATGCAACTGGTGTCTTTATCCACAGCATTCAAACAGGTTTTTTGGCCAAAATGTTTTGTCTGAAGTTGAATACTGTGCCCAGTTTTAGCATTTTTGTTTGCAAGTCAAATTCTGTTTTTAAACGAGTGGATGCTAGTTTGATGTGGATATAAGTAGTTTGTTTATAATTTTAATTTGGTGACATTGATGAGTATCACAGACTGTGTTATTACAGCTAAAAGGAATGAGAAAGGGTTCAAAAATTAACAGTGAATGCTGCAGGGGTATTGCTTGAAGAATTACTCAAATTTTTCTTGGATGATCTGCTTGCTTCTTCATGTCCTTGTTTAGGAATAATTTTTTAAAAAGGGCCCAGCATGTATTTAAGTTCCGTACATTCCATGTCTGTGTGAATGATCTGGTTTTACAGAGGTAGTTTACAGTGCATAATGTGTGTACGTAAATATTTTGCACGATGATTCATTTATGTCCTTCAGGTTTTTTGTGTTATAGTCATTAAATACATGGGATAAAAATGCACATACCAGGTTGCTGCATCTGTTTTATCATCTCCTCATTGCAGGTATTCGTGCTGTTTTAATATGTGCAGCAAGCACTCACAGCAAATAAATTTGCTCTTGAGCGTTTCATGCTTTTATTAAATATTCATTAGATGAGATGAAGGGTATTCCTGCAGGCTGCTGCTCTGAGTGCACTGAAGACCCAGAAAATGCAGTTTGTGAATCCTTTATGCGCCATAAGCCAAGGTGTTCCTCCTCTACTGGAGTGTGTCGGGGTCCAGGATGTGTTGCTGTCAGTGCAGCGGTGCTCTGCATGTAGGACTGATTTGGAAGGTTTAAGGCCTGGAGAATACATCAGCTCCTCCTGCATATTTACTGTGCATGGTGAATGGCTGAGACAGGAAGCAGTCAGTGCACTGTGTGTGACCAGCTGCTTGTTGAAACAGAGGAGCATGCCTGAATATGAAGCTGGAGACTGTTTTAGTGTCAGTCTGTGTTTTGTGAGACATGCTGCCAACAGCAGGAGAAAGCATCCTGAAGGGTGCTCAGAGAGGTGGTCTTTTTGTTTGTTTGCTTGTTTTTAAAAAAAGGTTTGTTTACAAAATAGGCCAAGGCTGTGAAATCCAGCTGTGGATTTCCTGTAGCAAACTGATTTCTTTCGCTTGGGGTTAGATCCAGCTGAATCTTGCTTTGAGCTATAAAGAGAGCATAATGGATAAAGAGTTGTTTCGGTTTTTATCTTGTAGTCTAGTCTATTTGGCTGCTGCCACAAAATAAACCCCACAACCCCCCTCCCCCCTCCCCTGCCAGAAAATAACAAAAAACCAAAACAAAAACCCACCAAGAATTCTGCATCAAATCTGAGAGAAAGCACTTCAAGTAAACACAGACTAATAATTTTTAATGTTCTTATTACAAAGCAAAATTAAAGCAAAATGCAATCATTATCTGGTGCCTTATCTGCAGTATTTTGTAGTAGTGGCTGAACTTACAGTGCTTTATTATCTAAGAGAAGGATTTTGAATATCCAGGATCAATGTTAGTGTATGGGCTACAACAGAAGACATATACACCCAGGAACTTCTCAGAAAATCTCAATTTTTTTCATGTTCTCTCATTCACTGGTCTCTTAATTTCATGCTGTTACTTTTGTTATCTATATATTTACGCATAGGTTTTGGTTTTGTTCTAATGGTAACACAGCGATGTATGCAGCTTTGTCCTGGAGATTGAGTTTATTCTCAAAAAGGATGAAATTTGATATCCTCAGGTTTTCATACCTTCATCCTTACACTGCATAAACACCTATAGATTTTCATTGGGATTTTACTAAATTATTATTAGCTAAACAGGTAATTTCTTTTTATAGCTCTAAACTCTATACACCTCTAATGTAAGGTCAGTGTACATGTTCATCTGTAAGATTTTAGGGGAAATGTAATCTCCATATATGTTATACTTGATTTTTGGAGATTGAAAGCTCAGCTATTTGTGTTTCACCTTCAGGATAAACTAAGAAAAATAACCTGTATGGCACACACTAGCTAGTAAAAGTACATCCCAGAAAAAAAACCCTGTTCATTTACTGATGCATGTTAACTTGCTCTCTGGCACAGTGCTATATAAAGCTTTAAGGTGGATTCCTAAATGAATGCTTTGTAGCTTTAGTTTATTTAAGACCTTAGGCAGAGCTACTGGAAGTATCTAGGTTATTGATTCTTTTTGAGGTGTCATAATTTTAGTGAAAGTTGGGAAGGAAAAGATCTGTGTTTTGACTAGAATAATGCTTTGGTCTGTACATTCACCTGAACGTTATATATTTAGATGTGTTTCAGATCAGATTGCTTAAATAGCATTAATTCAATTGCTGGTGCAGTTTATTTTCTGAGTTTAATCGTGTACATGAAAATTCTGTTAGAAAATAGTTAAAAATATGTTCATGGTAAATCTCATTTATCTCCTTCCTTCATGGCTTTTAAGTGTTTTAAATGAATTATTTTTTGATACAGTGCTTACACTAATACTGTTAAATTAGCTATGAAAATAATTCATGCAAGTTGCCTTTAATTAAGTGCCAGCGATTTATTTGTTTGTTTCTCTCCTTTTGTTTGCCAGGAAAAGAAGAATTTATTGCGACATTCAAGGGATCAGAATACTTCTGCTATGATTTATCTCAGAACCCCATACAGAGTAGCAGTGATGAAATAACTCTGTCATTTAAAACACTTCAGAGGAATGGACTGATGCTTCACACAGGAAAATCGGCTGATTATGTCAATCTTGCACTGAAAAATGGAGCTGTCTCCTTGGTCATTAATTTGGGCTCAGGGGCCTTTGAAGCGCTGGTGGAACCTGTGAATGGGAAATTTAATGACAATGCCTGGCATGATGTGAAAGTAACCAGGAATCTGCGTCAGGTAACAGTACAATGGATACAAGAATAACTGACTTTGTTATCAGTAAATGCTTGATGATTTGAAAATTGCATATTGAATGTTTAGCAGGCATTTGGTTAGTCTTTTATTTGCACAAGGAAGGATATTCCTGCCACACTTGAGCAGGGGCATATCTAGAAAGTAGTAGGGCAAGCAGCTGTCTGAGACAGTACCAGCGAGATGTTTTCAAGACTGTAGGTATCACCCAGTGTTTCTCCAGTTCAACTGTCTGCCCTTGCAGCCTTGCATTAGTCAAGGATAAGAACTTTCTGAATTGCAACTCTTTAATTAAAAGAAATGTTTAATAGCTTTCTCTGTTTTCAAAGCGGGCAGTAAATTTGCTATCAGATAAAGTTTATGCACTGTGGGGAGGCATCTTGCATGTCATGCCACATTTA
>VXBT01010021.1:852515-1082515 GCA_013400235.1 Oriolus oriolus | reverse complement strand
AGAAAAGTCCATCACTAGCATCTTGTAATGATGTGGGGCTCTAAAGGGCACTGTGCTTCTTTTGCATATTCAGTTCTGATCAGCTACCTCACATCAGACTTTGAAGTGTGTGGTACCCTTTTGTTCAGGAGCAATAGTGTGGTTATTACACGCTGCTTCTGGGATTCTTCAATGGATCAGTCAGATTAATCCCTCATGCAGATGGGAAAATGTCCCTTTTGGATCCTGTGTTTAGACTGCTGTTAAAATGGTTCCTCTAAATCATGGAACAGCTGCAGTTGTTAAGCATTTCCTAACTGTTTTATGTCAAATGTCAGAAAGCCTGATTTTCATTATCCTGGTTAGTGTAGGGTTAATCTTTCCTGAGCCAACTCTCAAAAAGTATTCAACTCCACTAATTATTGTTTGCTTTCAAGGTTTATAACATACTCAAATAATTATAATTAAAGCTTTACGAGCCTTAATATTAGCGCTATGTCTACCTAAACCCCACAAATACCTAAATATAGGAGGCTACTGTGCTTGCACGACACTTTGCTTGCTAGGGAGGGGCTTAGTTGAAAAAGCAGATGTACAATATATTTGTCTGATAGCTGAGATGATGCAGAAGTGGACAGTTGTTGCCTTACTTTTCACAGTTCTTCAATGTTTTTAATTCTGTAGTTAGAATTCTCACGCACTTTCTGTAAACATAAGCCATGTTATGGTAAACCGGCCAAGATGTTTTCATTCTTTCTCCTAAGGCGGAGAAGTTTGATGGATTTCTCCTTTGACCTATGTGGTTGAGGGGTGGTAATGTCACTCTCCAATCCATGAGGTTTTCTAAAAGTGTATAAAATAGAGAAGCAGCTTTTGGGGTCGGAGCTTCTCATTCTCTCTTTCACCTGACACTGGCGCCTGTGTGTTCCTTCGTGTCCGCGTGCGACAGACAGCGTCACAACAATCCTTCTGTTCTAAAGGTTTTGATTTTTGCCCTTAGAAAAACTTGTGGATTTGTTTTTCTTGACTTTACTTGACTATTTTCAATGAGTTAAAATTACTTGTGCTGAAGAGGTAGGAGGTGTACAGGATTACAAAGTACAGTTTCAAAGAAGAGTTTTTAGTAGAATCTCTTCTCTACAGTTGCTCAGGAGTGTGAGACAACTGAGGATGCAAAATAAAGAAGTCAACTGAAACTTTACAAAAAATAACAAATTTCAAATAACCTGGTACAGATTTTGTTGGATTTTTCCCTGTAGAAATGAGATAAAACAATTTCTCAACCTTGTTCCCCAATACTCTTCTTGTCCTATCCATACCTTCTCTTAGATTTCAATCTTAGTTTACTCATTCTCCAGGGCTGCTTTCGAAAACCATCCCTTAGATTTCTCCTTCTAGGGAATTCTTTTAGGCTGTGTGTTTTTTAGATGTGCTGCTTTTCTTCTTTCTGTTTTAAACAAATTTTATTTTTAACTGCTTCTAAGAATAAAGTGTATTGAACATTGAAATCCCAATATGTCATTGAAACTGTTCATTATACTTTGGAAATTCTGTTGGTTCTTGGCACAACTCAAATGCTCCTTCAGGTACTTTAAACTGAGAAGCCTTGACCTTTTTTCCCCTACATTCAAATAGCATCAAAAGAATGTTATTATAGTAAAAATAATATAAGCGTTTTATATATTATTTCATTGCAAGTACAGAAAAAAATATCCAAGGAACCATGCCTTAATTAATGTGATGCTGAATTAATGTGATGCTTAAAAGATAGTCTGAATTTATTTTTTGAAATATTTTGTGAAAGATGTCAGCTAATTTCAATAGTCATATGTAACGTGAAAGGAAATGGCTGTGCAGGAACAAGACTTTGTGCTAAGAGAACGTCCCCCAAACTGAGTCCATTTAATGTTAGTTTTGGCCTTCTGCTTGCCTACTTATTGCTCAGAATGTGGTACTCAACTAGAATCACTGTATAAAACTGTTTACCTGCTCAGTGCTAAATAAAACAAAATAAAGCCCTGGTCCTACAAACCTGCATATATTTAACATTACTTCTTAAGTTCACAGACATAAATTTTCTGTTGAGCAGGGCTTACTCTGTAGTACCCAGAACTGATAGTCTCACGCAGATTGTGTTAGTCTGTATCTCCCATACGTCCAGATTCCACCCCAAATATTTTTTCCATGAAGAAGATATATCTGGATAGCATTTGAAGAATTTCTGCTCACATCTGAGGATGCACTATGTATATATTATACAAACTAGTCCTGAAGCACATGAGGTGTGACACTGAAGTGGCTTGGTGAGCTGCGTGTTTGCGCAGTAAATCAGTGCTCAGTTGCATTGATCTCATTGTATATTTGTGTCAGTTTAGTGGGCTCAGTGCTTCCAAGGACAAAACAAGGTACAGTTCTACTAAAACTACCAAATGTTTTGGTTATAAACCAAATCTTCCAAGCTGTGCCAGCTGTATAAAGCTCTAGCTGTACCACTACAAAGATAATGGTGACAGCAGTGGTGTTGTGACTGTTTTGAGAGCTGCCAAAGGTTATTATGTGCCTTTCTTTCCTTGCCTTGTGGAGTATCTGTAAATTCACTTAAAGTTCAAGAACACTGGGGTAGGACTGAAGTAGGGAATGTGGGATTAAGCAGTAACAGACTTGCAGTAAAGAGGAGAGAGATACAATAAATAGCAGGCAGTTGATGAGCCAGTTGGAGCACATAGAAGAGAGTGGGAGAATTAAAATTTGGGAGGCTGTAGTGGGATTGTAAGAGATGTATTGTTGTAGTTCAGTTTGAAGATGTAAGATTTGCCCTGGTGGATGGAAAAAGATGGATTAATTATTTCTTTGTGAGGACTTTGGTCTGGGAAACTGAAGGATCTCCCCAGGAAAATCATTCTGCCATCACTTTCTCTGGCAGTAATACCACCAGAAAGTGAGGCCTGAACAAATTGTATTGGAGAATCTGAATTCTATATTTTGAGTTCAATCCTCTTTCTTGTTGTCTGTAACTAGTATGCAACACTTTTCTTTGTGTAGTGGTGAATGCATTTTTAAATAAAATTTTGTCAATTTATTTAAATATCTTAATAATGACAATAGTTTTCAACCAGTACTGTAAAGAATTTTCTGTAATCCTGCATTGTCTAAAATTGTTGTCACTTCCATATGCAAAATATCTTTTTTTTTTTTTTCATTCCCCAAAACTTTTGCCTTGGTTGACTTTGATCTGTCATCCCCTGGATAATTCATGAATGGTTAAGATGTATCTTGCTCTGGTTACCTTATAAATGAGAACACTGTGTTGTTTTATAGCATGAGTGTCTTCTGGAGGCTCTTCAATGTATATGAAAAGAGGACAGTTTTCTGATAATGTCTTCTGTGAAATAAGATCCTCTTGGCTGTCCTGGATCCGTTCCATGGGGCTTATTAATTTGTTTGGGTTTGTTTTTGGGTTTTTCTTTCCTAGATGTAGTAATCCATTTAGTATAACAGACTTGCTGAAAAGCAGTTTTCCAATACATTTTAGGACTGAAATTATCCATTTCCTAGGATGAGGAATATAGCATTTTTAAAGACTGTTTAAAGACTGTTTCTGCTGGCTTTCATTGGTATGGTCAAGAGCACATTGCTTATACCTAACTGTGTTGCAAACAAACTGATAAATTTAATGAAGCCTAAATAAATGCAGTTTAAGCATTTACTTCCTCGTGTTAGCAGTACTTGGGGAAAGTTGTACAGAAACCTATTTTAAAAAGAAATAGCTGTTTCTCTGAGAGAGTCAGGATAGTATATGTTTTCCTGTGATCCATGCTGACAGTTTCTGAAGGTTAAGTAGGATGGAAGACTGAGGTGTTTGGCTTTGTATATCCAGAGATGTAAGAAGGCCTCACGGTATAAAACGCTGCTGTGACATTGGCAGAATAGCAGAGCATGCAGTCAGTGCTTTGTCTGAGATGGGAAATAAGTCCGGAGTGGTGCCAATTTTACATGTAATAGCTTGTGCACCACTGCCAGAGTCACTTCACTGGCTCAGTTAAAGGCATATTGGACAGATTAAAAACTCCTAAATGCAGATATTATCTTGTTTTACAGAACCCCACTCTGACTTTGATCTTCTGGTAATGCCAGAAGATAACAATGATGGTGGCAAAATAAATGGGTTGGAGATTGAGTACTTTATTTCTGTACGCAGAGAATTAGACCTAGTCTAACGATAACAGTGTTCCACTAAGGCTTTGCATAATGCTTAATACAGGAATTTAAACTTACAAACTCCCTTATGCCTTAGAGATTTATTTAAAGTTCTCTGTTTTCCATGCTCATGGACAGGGGTGCAGAAGATCAACACATGCACTGTTGTGAGAATTGGTGTCAGGTATAAGATAAAGATTAAAAAAAATTACAACCTTCAGGCCTATCCCAAGTCTCATAAAGCTGCATTTGCATTTTCAAGTACAGAACTTGATTGGTTTTGTTCTAAGCACTGTTTCCCCAAAACCTCTGAGATGTAACTTTAAGCAAGGAAGAGGAGGGCTCCTCTGTGAAAGGGGAGAATGTTTAGAGGATCCATCTTTTCACAAGAGGAAGAACAATATATTTTGTAGTGATGGTTTCAGATGTCCAAATTTTCTTCATTTTAGTATCTTTATTAAAATGGAATAAAATATATTTGAAGTTTAAGGAATGACAAAAGGAAGGAAAAAAGTCAGGAGAAAATGAAATCCCCATTGAAAAAAGGTCAGCCAAATTTAATTAGATTTCTGTAGTGTTTCAACACATCTTTGTTCCTCACCCTAGTACACGTTGTAAATAATCTGTGATGCTCTAAGGGTTTGAGGCTTTCTAAAGATGCCATAAAACAGCTCTTTTGCCGCATCTTCAATACTTTTTAATCAATGAGTATCTTCAAGTGAACACTGGAAAAATCTGTCAAAAATATTACCATGACTTACTGTAAAGTTAACCAGGTAACTAAGTTACCCAACAGCTGTTTTAGAAGTTAATTACTGTGTGCATCATTTGTATTGGTTTAAAATCAAGATTTTTCATTTCTTGTATTGGGTTCTGTGGGAAGTTAAGTCCTGACCCAGTGAAGTGCTGAAAGGAGAGGGCACATGAAGGACAACCTGTGTCATGAGTGTACTAGCTGGGGCTAAACTTATGTATCTGGAACTATATCAGGAACAGTGACTGTTCTGCCAGCAAATGTTCACATCTCTTTGTTTTTCCAAATTACTTTAACTGGCATGTCACTACTGTATTTAGCTATGCTGTGTAAGTGTGCACTGAAACAATCTATTCTAGATATCTCCAGAGTGTCTCCTTATGCAAATTAGTGGATTTTTGTTTGATGGAAGAAACTGTTTTTGGAAAGCAGAATAGAAGTGCCTAAATGAACAGAACAGAAACGGAGTTTTTTCTAAAGCAGTGGAAATTTCTGATGCGAACAGGACGTTTTAAGAACCTCTATTTCTAACCAGAAAGGTTAAAGTGTTGAAATAGCTGAAAAACGTAGAGTAAAATACCTCAAAATGATAAAAATTTCCCCATTCTTATTGGCTGTTCGTTAATGCTGTAGGTTCTATGCAACTACTTTACCTGAGGAAAGCTTTTATGTTGTAGTAATATTTAAAGTTCAGTGAAGATGTATGTTTCCAAATAGGGTAAACATTATTTGCTGTAATTTTCTAACTTTCTCGAAGTTCTTTCTTTGAATTAGCTGAGGGGTTTTTGATTTTGTTTCTTTTTTCTTTATTTTATTTTGTTCCTTTTTTTTATTTTTATGGTTACTGTCTGCCTTCTGTTCTGAAAACAGTCTGTACTTAAGAAAACTCATGCTTGAATTCTAATGCAAATTTGATATCGTCAACTCTCTACAGCTGTTCTAATTCTGACATCCTCTATCTGCCTAAATAAAATCACAATCTCTGCATTTGTACTTCCTTGTCAGGCATACTACTTCTTTTTGTTTCACATTAATTTTTAATCTTGCTTCTCTTCTCCACACAATCTTTAGCTTGCTAATCTGGCTTCTCACTTTTTCTGTTATCGTTCTGCTCTCAGATATTTATTTTGGATATGAAAAATAGATGTTCTCTGGAATGATGTGATACTTAATGGCAGTATTTAGTACCTGTTGCAAGCTGACTCCTGGGAAACGTCTGGGCAAAAGTTTGCCAGACATCTGTGGGTTCTGAGTCCTCTACTGAATGACTCAGGAGAGCAGAATTGAACGATAGTAGATTAATAAATCTCACCTTCTGGTTACCAGCAGAGAAGCTGATGTGTTAACATGTAAGGAACCATTTCAACATTCAAGGAAAAAAAATAAACCTCACAGATAAAATGCTAAGTTTTGCTGACATTGTGATGGAGCTGTCTCTGTAAAGGTATTTGTCAGCTACTGACTTAGTTACTAAAGGTCAGGGGGGTTTGTTCTCGTAAATACAGATATAATTTGGAGAAAGGAGTCACTGGCACAGAATTTAAAGAAAAAAAGCTATAGTTTTTAGTGAGAAGAGAGACACTAAATTCTGTGTATTTTGGAGTTGGAAGATATGCCTACTTCATCTGGAGAGGCTATATGAAGTAAATGTGGAAGTGGGGAGGATATATTTCTCAATTCATCCATCTTTCTCTTTTGAAAAGGTCATGTCTTGACATTATGCCTCTTCTGCAATTTATATGCATCGAATGATAACACGCTTTGAAATGCTACTTTTCTAAAGAACATTCTGTACTTTGAGTTATTACATGGCTATTTATAATGTACTTTTTTATTCATAAACATGTTTGCAGGCAAGTAACAACAGTGGGGGAATGCTTTTTAATATAAGTTTTCTTGATTCTCTAAGTATTATCTGGAAAAAGGACAGTGCCAGGAAAGTGTAGGGAAAAATTAGGAGTGCGAGTATGGAAAAATATTTCTTTTTACAGTGGTTATGAGTAGTTTTGTGATCTGTGAAAGGCCCCTGTCAGTCTTTCATTTATCAAAGTAGCTGTGTATCTTTGATCTCTGCTTTATAATAGTCTTTTAGGTACAGATGAATGCAAGTCACTGCTGAATACAACAGTGACCCTACTGGGCATTATTTGGAGGCTCAGGAAGATGGGAAATGATGGCTCTAGATTTTTATGTTTTTGTGCAGTATTGCACCATGCTGACAAGAATCAGCTGGATTCCTACATTTAAAGTCTTTTCAGTCATCTGGAGCAATAAATAGGACATAGATGCATGTTGGTTTATATTAAAAATAGATTATTTTTTAAAAAGCTACCTGCTAAATCTTTAATGTATTTGAATCAACTTTAGTTTAATATTTAAAACACATCTATTTAAAATATAATGTAAGGAGGGGCAATCAATACCGATGAGGAAAAGAAGCAAGTCTTTTGAGCAGACCACTGAAATATTGCACCTTGACAACTTAGAAGCTTTACTGACCACAAGCACGCAAGGGCTTGCTAAGCTGAGATTCAACACTTAGCTCCAGGAGCGTGTGGTACTCGAGATTTATGTCAACCTCAGTGACCCAACCAGCCAGGCTGTCTTTAATCTTTCTCCACTCCCAGCACTATGAAAATGACTGCTGACTCTTGAATTCATTGGTGGTATTTACAGCTCTGGCCTGAACTGCTACCATGTTCTGTAAATGTTCTGCTTGTGGACAAAGAGCTATCTGCAAGAATGTTTATTTGTGCTGTCAGTTTTATGGTTTAGGTTTTATAAGTTAAGTGATATGGCTTGGTCTTCAAAGCTTTTACTAACAATTACAGTTAATTTATCTCACTTTCCCTCCAAATCCTTTATTAATTTAGCTTTTCCTAAAAGCCTGTTTCTTTTTATCAATAATACCCATTTATTTAAGCTCTTCTAGCTTTGTTCAGTCCTGGAATTGTACTTTATCAGACCTTTGCAATCATCACAACATTGAATGCGTCAAAAGTGAAAGGGTATCATAGAATTCATGTTTTAATCATCTTGGGAATTATAAGTTCTAGCCTGCCAGTTTTTTGTCCAGGGTACTTGGGGCATGGCACAAATGAAAAAATAAATAGCAGATTTCTGTATATAACACAGTGAATGCTTTTAGAAATCTACTTTTTTATAAACAAACAAGCAATATGTATTTCAGAGAGAAACTGAGAGAGAGCCTGAAGCAAAACTTTGAATACAAACCACAGAATTTTTGGGGGGAGTGAGGCATGGAATATTTGCATGCTAAAGTTCTGTTGCAATTGATATTTATCATGTTTTAATTTTCTTGATTTCTGTTTCATTTCAGTGAAATACAGAGATGCTAATTCAGAAGAACCGTTTGGCTCCTGTTTAAGACACTGGAGTTCTACTGTTGTAGACTTATTCTAGGCTTTGCTAGCTTTTAGTCAAACCTGATCAAGGAGTTCAGTATCTAAACAAAACTGTGCAAGCCTTTGAGAGAGGGAAAGTGATTTTTTGGGGTTGTTTGCTTGGTTTTTGCTTTTTTGGGGTTTTATTTTTCAAGTAGCAAAATATCTAAGATAGGATATCTAAAATATCCTAGTAAGGAAATTATTTTATCAGGTTCCAGTTGCACTTCATAGATTTCACTCATTCACTCACTCACTCACTATCATCTTTGCCATCAAAACATCTGAATGATCTGGCCTGGATTTCTGGTGTTCAGCACAAAGCCAAGGGCGTGCTGGGTGTGAAGTACTCACGGCATCTCTCGGGCTCCTTTACTGACAGTGACAAACAAGTCTCTGGTCTGCTGCTTTGTCCTCATGTTCATAAGTCAGCAGTTGTTATGGTGGTTACTTTGCTTCAGATTTTTGCTTACTTCGGGCTCTGCAGCTCTTAAACAACGAGCAGCAACCACTGCCTGTGTTCTGTTGGGAAGGTATGTGTGCCATATGTCTCTCCGTGTTCCACTAGCAGGAAAATGCAAGCGTGCTGCCATCCTCCTGTTGTCAAATTGCTGTCTTCTGTGGAGGGGAGGGTCTGTGCTGTGCTCCCGTCAGAGCACTTGCCTCAACAGCAACAGCTTTTTCTCAGGTTTTTTTTTGCATCTGGGAATGAAGTTTTGGGAGAGGTTTCCCTTTGTTAAGTGGAAAGGCCATTTTTTAACCCCAATAGTTCTGCTGCTGCTTTCTCACATACGTATTTTCATTTGTTATTCACTCTTAACAGTCTTAGTCCCGTTACAAATCTATTAAATATATATAAATATATATATATATGTATATATATATAATATGTAAATCATAGTGAAATCCAAACTTGCACTCCTGAAATCTGCAAGTCAGATATTTCTGTTCATGAAGGTGTGTGGAGGTGTCATGGAGATGCTGGAAGTTGACTTAAATTCTGTAAAGTTGTGTTTGGGTTTGTTTTCCCTTCTCCTGAGTGCTTACACAGGTTTTGTTGCTTAGATCCTAGTTCTGGCACATTTATGCATCATCTGGTTATGTTCTTTATGTATGCATTTGCCTGAAATTAAGAAACTCAGCGTACCTTCACCCTCCTGCTCTGAAAGGTCTGACTCAATGGGCTTTGCAGGAGAAGCTGGCTGATCACAGAGCAGTGACAGTCACTTCTTACAAAGCACAGGCAGGAGCCGTGGTGGTGTTCAGAATGCAGGAGGGAGGGTTTGGTTCTTCAGGAGAATACAATTTCTGTTTTACCTTTTTGGGTGGGTACAGGCAGCGCCAGCTTTGTCTCTGTAGAGAAAGAATTCTCTGTCTGTCTTGATGAAGCTATGATGCTGTGTGAAATTCAGAGTTGTTCTGATAATAGAACAGTGCTGATATACAGGTAATTGCTATGCTAATATAATAGTTCTAAAAAAAGCATGACTAATGGCCAAGACCATGAGGATAGAGGTTCTGGACTGCTCCTGTCTTTTACCTGGTGATATTCATGTAAGTATTGAGCCTTAATGCTCACACCCCTGTGTGTTCCTCTCCTGACTGGCTGTAAGCAATAATACAGAGACCATTTATCAAAACAATTCCACACGCAATATTAGTATTCAATACAAAAAGTGACCAGTATTGAAATAAAATTATCTCCCCATGCTTAGTTGATGTAAATATGTTAATATGCATTGTTTCTGCCCACAATACCTAGCTGTGGCTGAAAATCCTCTTGAAATTTCTCTTGTATTAGTGAAGGAAAATTATTTACTGTCATCCCCGTGGCCCACATCTTTTTGTTAGGCACAACATAGAGACATCAGGTATTTATTTCTGTGCACTATAATTTCTGTTCTTGTCAGCACTACAAGATAGTTCTGCCTTGCACCCCTCCTGTTGCAAGACTTTTGGGCATTTGAACAGCTGGTGTAATATCTGATGTAGTCAGAACTTGTTAAGTTCTTTCTAGTATTGGATGAAGAAATAAAAAGGATCCTTAAGATTTGTACATACCCTTTAATTGATTTAATATAGAATATTAATTTTATATAGTTAATATAGAAATCAGTTATTTAAAATGCTGACTGATTTAAGTAAGCACGCAAATGGAGCTTTGTCTACCCTCCACCTGAATAATGTTAGGCTGAATAAGGTTAGAAACTAAGATTCTTTTCTTTTATCCTTGGGGTTTTGTTTTTGAAATCACTAAGAAGCTAAGTTTTAAACACATTTTTGAAACAAAATAACAATTTACTTTACTCAAAGTAGACATCTCTGCATATGTATTTTTAATGCTAATTTCTTTTCCCCAGACATCACTAAGCTAAATTTAAAAATAGTTTCAGCTGGCCTGAGATCTCTTTGGATGAGTGCAGCAACACCTTCAGTCATGTTAAATGAATGCTTTAACTGTTGTTCTTGAATTACTTTTGTTTGTGCTGCTGTGAACTAGAACAATAATATTAATACTGCATGTCCACACTTGCCCCTGGTTATTTACGCATTTTTTACTATTGAAGGGTAAGTGTGGCAAGCAAAATCACTGGATTTCTGCCAAATAAATGGCCCAACAAAGAATTACAAAGCTGGGAGTAAATGGGGCCTCAAATGAAATGCAGGCAAAGTGATGTGGGCCTAGTAAATCCCAGTAGTGGGACAGTATAAGAAATTCTCCTCATCTCAGAATTATATAGACGGTACTAGGGAGTGTTGTGGTGTCAGCAACAGACAGGAAACCCACATTTCTGTGGGAACACTTACAAATAATCGGTGAACATAGAAGTTAAGATATTAACATTTTACATCTATTTTTACGTATCTTGAAACCATATGATCTCTCTTTGCTTCAAGCTCCAATTTTGTAATGGTCCCTGCTAATAGGCTTTTCAGTTCTGCTTTATTCGCTGTAGGTAGTGCAGGTTCATTGAAGTATGAAACAGTTGCAGTTTGTGTTTAGTCCTCTTAAGAAAAAGCATTCACATATTGTAACTTATCGTCCGCTGTCGGGATAGATGAAGGAGGAAAACCTTATAAATATGACTGCCTGGCAAAAGATGCTGAGAATATAGAAACTGCAGGCGAGATTGAAATGAAAGCCAGCTTTGAGATACCAAGCCTTAGTTACTGAACAACCGAAAGACAATGGCCTGGCCCAGGCACTAATCCCCCCTATGACTGAACAATGCCCTCAGCATTCACACTGGTCCAAAGGTCGAAAGCAGACCCCTGCCAGCCTGGCAGGAGGGGTCTAAAGGGTAGTTTTAGGGTTTAAAGTGTAACACAGTATGGTAATGTAAAAGTTCTTATAGGCTGTATGTAAATGCTATAGGATTTGTATCTTGTATTAGATTGGTTAACGAAAATCAGAATATTCAAGACAGAAGATGATTTATGGCATTGTAATTGAGAAACTTGGTCACTTCTTTCTCTCTTCCTCTCTTACCCTCACCCACACACTCACTATTGTATTTCTTACCTGCATGCACTCTCTCTCTCTCACTTGCACCCACAGTCTCCCTTGCCCTGCTGTGAGCTGCAATAGCAGCTCCCTGCAGGGCCACAACACCCACGCCCTTTGAAATAAACCTCATGCTCTAAGTCCATTCCACAGAGATCTCTCGTCATTAGCAGTCCCGACTGTCCTGACCAGCAACGGGTCCGAACCCCCACATTCTACAGTCCTCCAAAAAAAGTCTAAGGCAAAGTAAACTTCTCAAGCTGATTTGTAGTACTCCTTTCTGACCACTAATTCTGGAGCCAAGGAGGGAGGATTAGCTATGACATTTGTAAATTACCACCATTTCAACATTTTTATTTTCTGTAGTCTGAAGCATAGAAATCTTGTGTGTCACTTTAGGATTGTGCCAATTGAAATTGGTCTGGTGTTTTTTTGTTATATGGTGTTTTATTTAATGTGAGCAAGGACATCAGGCTTCTGACTGGTATTGGTAGAGAATAGGGTCATTTTACTGAAAGAACAATGTATTTTTAACAACTTTATCCTTGTCTGTTGAAAGGTGTTAAAGGGTGAAAAAATGCTATAGAAGAAGAATAAAGTACATTTATGGATGATAGGTTCCTTGTATTGGAATAATGACACTGAATTTCTGTTTCAGTCTTGATCCCAAGAGGTTTTGAACTAATTTTTCTTTTTCTCTTATACTGATTTTCTCTTTCTGACCCTATTAAATAAATATTGAAGAAAGTTTTCAGTTGGTAAAGAAGAATTTCTTTGTCTCTTACTATTTCCGCTTGTTTTTTTGTAGATACATTTTTTAGCTGAACGAGCTTTCTTTCAGGCCTCTACCTTTAAATGTTGAATACTCAAATGCATACAAAGCAAATTGGAAGATTCATCGGACTTACCAGGATAAAAGTAACTTTTTTTTTCCAAATATGAAGTTATAATGCATTCCTGCAAATGTCACAAGAGCAACTGACTGTTAGAATGATAGCAGATTCCTGTGGAGTTCATGCCAACGTTTTAGAGTATTGTCTGTTTATTGCCTATTTATATTAATATTTTTGAATGGACAAAACAACACAAGTACCTATTCTTCTGAAAGTATCATCCTGTGTTCTATGTATGCTCCTGCTATTTATGCATAAAACACTTTAACGCCTTTCCTCTAATTTACTTTGATTCTCTTACCCTGTTATTTTTCTTTTTATTTGTTAACTTGGCATCTTAGAAAAGCTAGCTGTGTTATATTCATTTCTACAAAATAAGACCAAACCTGTCAGTTCTCTCTCTATTAACATGTTATAATAGCTGTTTGCTTCCTGGGGGATGTTTGCATGGCAGCAGCTCTTCTTTACCCCCGTGATCCATGGATTTGTGAGTTTACAGGTGGAACTGTTAGCAAGGCACCCAACTACAGGGGTGCCTTGAGGTAATTTGAGGTAATTTTCTGTCATTATGCTGGTATTATGTCAACCAAAAGACCTCAGAATTCAAAAGCTGGCATCCAAAACAGCCGGCGGTCTGGCAGTCCGTGTCTGTAAGCCTGTGTCAGGCATTCCTGGATCAGGTGTTGGGACATCTGCTGGAAATGGTGGTGGAATCAGCTGATCATTCAGGTGCCTCTCCTCATCTTTGAGCTCTGTCTGTCTCTTCTCTCTTCCCCTTTTCCTGACACGTAGCTCTAGCTGCGACAGTTGAAAGACTTGGCAAGAGGATTTTCCTGCCTGCAAACCTGTCTCGTATTTCTGTGTTGGTTTCTCACTGGTCTGTGTGCTGTTGCCTATCGCTTGGTTTTTTGTATCTAATTGTTAATTTTCTTCTGCTCTTTGAAACATTTGCCATTGAAACATTTTGATTCTAAATATTTTAAAGTTGGGGTGACATTGACATATCACTGAAGTTGTGCTGGAGGTAATTCTTGGCGTGGTTTTATGGTCACTTCTTGGCTGAACCACTGCACCTGGAATTCATATCAGATCTTTTTAATGTCACATAGCTTAGGGAAAGAATGAAGTAACTCATGTGTGATACATCTGTGAGTACTGTATTTTTTAATAAAAAACTTCTACTAGAACTACCAGAACAAAAGATTTTTGAGGCATTTAATCAAGATGCCAGTTAAAATACCACCAAATTTGAAATATGGTAATTTTGCTCTGCATAGCAAATAAAAGCAGCTTTTTGTTTACAACAGACCAACTTGAAATACAGAGTCTTTGATTTTAAACATGCTTTGTAAATTTTAAAACCTAGCAAAAATTGAAAACTGAATTAAGTAATTTTATAAGGAAACCATTATTTAGGAAAGAGTAGTTTAGGAGGGAGGATGGTATACGAATTAGTAGTTTTGGGGTTTTTTTTTTTAAGTCACCTGTATGGAATTAAAAAATGCTCTATTGTAGGGAGGCTCATTTACAGGGAAAAATATTTTAAAAAAATAGGAATTCTCAAGTGTGGAGCCATCAGAACCTGGGGACAACTGCTTGTGTCTTTGTTCTTTGATATCAATATGCTGGATATCATACTGAGGAGGAAAGAAAAAGGAAGCAAAGAAAAGTTGAAATTATAATTTCAAGCGAAATTAAAAGATTTGTTTTGAAAAAGACATAAGTGCATGACAAGTATAGGTGTGCACTCAGTGGTGTGTTTTCTAACTGAAATTAAGACCATAACTCCTTCTATCCTTCAGTAAGAGCAGTAGTCATTTTGGTACCTTGTTTTTTAATTTTTAGGAGAAAATTACTCTTTCTGTGTTATTCTAGGCTTCCTGATTTGAGAAATATGAGCACTCTTAATAAAGTATATTTTATTTTTCTTATTTCTCTATGTATTTAACCTGTTATAATTACTTCACAAAGTCTTAAAGCACCTGTGAAAACCATACAAGTCCTTTGCTTAAAGAAGTAGGAAAAGCAATGAAGATCTCTTTGAACTTTCTCTTCTTCCCCAGAGTTATATAAATTCATATAGTGAAATCATGGCCTTTTGAAATATTCTTTCCAATCTGTGCAGTGCTATTCATGAAAAGTAAGCTTAGAGATAGCAAAATCTACTTATTAAATGCTTTGTTACTCACTGTAAGCCACGAGAAAATAGGCAAGTATTTAAGTTCATATTCTACAGATGCTACCATTCCTTTAAAAAACTTTCTATCGTATTCTATTACTGGTTTATAGAGGAATTCATATATCTTGAGGCACGGAATTTAATCTGTTTTGCTTTCAGTTTATTGTCTTTATTCAAGATAGTGGTTAGAGCAGATTGCTTTGAAAGATGGCACAGGATTGAATTGCAAAAATGAAATGCACACAGCTACCTGGGCTTTCTGTATTATAACAGATGGATACCTTAATTATTAATTTCCTGATTAAGTAGCTTGGTATATAGAGCAGATATCACTCCGGGATAGTTATATTTAACATGTATTAAAAAAGATGGCATTTGTAGACTTACAAAATTCCACAGTTAATGGAGTGAAATCTCAGGCTGATTTATGCAACTTTTAAGATGGAGTTGTAGTATGATGAATACTCAACTTTTGCAATGATATTTATTTGACAGGAATAACTGTTGTACGACACTGGAGTATCTCCAAGTGAAAAATTTTAACCTTACTATGGTAAAAAAAACAAAGGAAAAAACTGCACATTTGTTAATTGTAAGGAAATAAGTGTATATTCTGCTTCATTGAATTTGGTGTATTGAATGACAAGGAGCTCAGTAGCATTAAATATACAGTAGAATAGAAATGAAGATCATGTCTGAATCTTTTTAATAACATTTGTACCTATAACTAATGAAGAAGAAATGTAATACTGAAATGCAAATAGAAATTCTAATTAAAAGTAGATTTGTGTCAGTGAAAATTTACTGTCTCTCACAAGGTAACTCTTGACTTAAGTTAACATAAGAAGAGAGGGGCTTCTCTCATATCCTGATTTTAAAATTCTTGGAATTAAAGTTGCATGTAGCATAAAGAGTTTCCTCAGTCCGAGCGGAGAAGAGAAAATCTTTATCAGCAGACAGTGAAACAATAAATTTAACATGAGTTTTTTTCCTTTTCGAACTTCTAACTTTTAACAATAATTTGTTCTAAATGTGGCCTAGCTGCAATTTCACTGTATGCTTGTCTAGAAGAGAAGGAAAGACGTAGCTTTATCTAATCAATGGACTTGTTTCTTTATTTCAGTGAAAGCAAGTAGAGATCTCATGTTTTAAAGATGTTGCTCTCCACTGATCATAAATTTGTGAAGAGTACATTTGCAAACGTGTCCTGAAGGATTAACAGAGTTCAGGTTCTTACAGAGAATCAGGAATGGCTGTTCTTTTCCATGAGTGACATTTTTGTCAATAGTGCCTTCACCACGTGGCCACGTGGCTGCTCTTAGATATGCTAATGGTAGCTAAAGGTGCAAGATGAATGTTCTGTCCACACAGGCAGAGCTTATTCACATTTCTGAGCCTACATTTCCTAGAGCTGCCTCAGATAGAAATATCTGTGCTGTTATGGGTCCCTCTGATGCTGCAGATTGGATGCACAAGGGAATAGGAGGGATTATGCCTTGAAAAGTCTTGTGTGCTGTGCATAAAATCTAATATATGGCACCTAAACCCTTCATATGTCACTAATTATTTTCAGTAAAAGAAAGTTTATTGAGGATGGAAATTGCAGACCTCAAGGGTCTACCAACTGCCTAATTTGCCATTGTTTACCTTTTAAATCCAATCTGCTTAAATAAATATATAAACAACGATATTAAAAGACTATTAAATGTGTTGAAAGGCAATAAAAATCTCACCTTAGAAACTGTAAATTCAGAATTTCCCAACTCAGAGGTATTTTCCTTGCTCTCCGGGTTTTGGGGAGATCCTGTTCCATATAATACCTGCAGAAGCAAAGAGGGGAGGAACTTGAGGCTTTGTGAGGAAGAATAAGGCATGGGGAAGCAATTCAACATTGCTGCTTTATTTTGTATTATTGGCTTTTCCTTCCTGAATCCTTGCTACAGAAATAGTACCTTATGGGCATTGTTGCTACAAGCTGTTGATCTTTTAGCTGTGACATGTAATCAGGCCTGTGGAACATTCATTCCCTTACTAGTTTAGCAGTCTTCCAAATTTGACATGATTAATGCTTTATAACTGGCTAGATATGGACCACAGACAAAGGAATTCCACACTTTCAGGGTTTTCTCTGATCAATTTATAAGGCTTTTCCTGAGATAAATGTTAGAGCTATAAGGAAAAAAATACTCAAACATAAACATAGACCAGAGTAGAAAGTCAGCTGTAACAGAGGGGTTTTAAAATTCTTAAATTTTATATTTAGTTTTTACATAAAGAATAAATTGTAGGTGTTTAGACTACATATTGCTGACATATAAATTACAAGGAAAACATTTGGAATAGTCCAAATGCACAATAAATTTACAATTCAAAGCAGCACCCTTCTACTATGAACACCAGACCTCCCAACTTTGATTATGCCTTTTCATGGGTAGATTGTGATGACAGAGTTAGTTTTATGCAAACTCTGCTGTTTCTGTATGAATGCTAGTGAAATAAATAATATTCAGTATTTATGATTATTAGCAATTTTTGTGTGTAATGATACAACAATTATTTAAAATACATATTGCTTTATGTTTAAGTCTGAAATACATGTGCTTTATAGAAAACATTGAAGTTGGTACTGATGCTGTGCAGTGTGACCTAAAGTGGTGAATGCTTAGCTAAGGGAGTGAATCTCCTCAAAAATGATCAAATTTCACTCCAGCAGGAATTGAGGCTTTGATGCAGTTTATTTGTTGGTACCAGTTCTGCAGGATGCTGTATATCAAAGATGATAATAGAAAAACATTGGTTCTGGTTATAAAGCACACAATCATATGTCTATCATATCTGAATCATATGTGGGTTTTAATAGGATGTGGATAGAGCTACATCACTCCAAATGGATGAAAAAGAGTGATCTCTCAAGACTAGGTAGATGTTCTCTAACAATTGATTGTTCACTTTCCACTGCGTTGGTTTATTGAGGATGGAACTGCTCCAACTCTATTTGTTAATTGCTGTTTTATTTTCTCTCTCTAGCCATTTGTTGTAATGGATTGTGGTTGCTTTTTCAACACGGATGAGAAACAGTAGCAACAGAATTTTGTTCTTGTTCCGTACGATGATTATTTTTTGTAATTCCACACATGTATTTAGTGTAGTGAAAAAGCAAGTGCACAAATCCAGACTTTGCTACAGACTGGAAAGCTGCCTGTCCCATTTTAGTTCCTTGCTCAGCACTTTCTTTCACAGGAGTATGATACTATAAAATGAAATGTTTCTATGTCTGTTAGTGCATGTACAATGGCTTTCAATTTAAATGTGAAAGAGGTTCCTGGATATAATTTTCACCCATGAAAAACAAAAACAAACCAAAAACAAACAACAAAATCCAAACCCCATAATTTTTCTAAAGGAATCAGTCTATCCATTTGGTCTTTGGGGGATGTAGGCCCTTGCAGCATTTGGTATACTTTGGTATCAAGTAGTTTTCACTGTTTCGTGCTTTCATTGTGTCAAGTTACATGCAAGAATCTGGGAGACTTCAGAAAATCTGAATTGAAGGAGGTTGTGTTTTCAAAGAGGGTTTCTGTTCAATTTTTTAGAAAGCAGGATGGTTTGCACACTTACACAGGTTGATTTACATTACCAATGTGAGAATCTGCTAGCAGGAGTGAATCATTGGCAAGAAAATTTTGTTGCTGGCTGGTAGACTGAGATTTAGTAGAGGATGGGCAGAGCTTCTATGGATATATGCCCAGGAATTAACTGTTATCAATAAAAGTTGTAATCTGATATATCATTCATGTACCTTCCATTAGAATCAATTACATTATTTACATTATTTCTGTAATGCACCACTTGATCTTAATTGGGGTTGGCCCTGACACCACTCTGAAAGTGGAGACACTTCCATTGATTTCCACAGCACAAAACCAAAGCTGCCTTCAACACATCACATACGAAGAGCATCTCAATAATTAAGTAGGGGGAGCATTTTCTCCTTTTAAGTAAACAAAGTGCTCGTGTTTAAGGAGACATTATGGTCGTGAGGAATCTGGAACCTCCCTATCTGAATACTGTTCTTAAAATTTCCATGTATAGGTGTCAAGTTGGTTTACAAGGCTCATGAAGCCTTTGTGTGCCTTTGCAGAACGTTGGATGGAGCCCGTTTCCTGACCTGTGGCTTTGTAACACTTGATTCTCTATGGCTTCTTCTCTCCTGATACCTACAGTGTATCATGTGCAAGGATAATTCCAGGTTGAAAAATATTATGAAATCCTTGGATGGCTGAAGCCCCATACCTTATGAAGCAGTGGATTATCTCGTTACTGGCAGAAAAATGCATGGGGTTTGAGTAGGCAACAGTGATTTATTCAGCTCACACTAAGTGCATTGACTTCTGTAGCTATGTTGACCCCTTTATACCCATATAAAAATGAAGCAGAACCTTGACACTCATAGTCTTGAAGATTGTCTCTATTCTGTAATCTCCTATTAATTGAAACAGTCACAGTATTCAAGGAGCGCTGATAATCTAACATGACTTCCTGTATAAAATAGGTCATTGGGTTTAGCTGAACTAATTTTTCTCAAATACCATAGCCATTGTNACTTTCTTGACGAATAAGATAGTTTGCATTTGATAGGTCCCTAAATCACATAATGCATATATATATATATATATATAAAATCTACCACATTTCACAGCAAGTGTTTCTAGTACTGTAATGGTCTCCCTCTTGTAAATATGTGTCTTCACACCTGAACTGATCTACTTTCATTTTATTTTCCTTTGTGTTTGGGCCCTGTGTTACCTACCTTATTTCCCTGCTGCAAATGGGTATTTTTGTGTTGTGACAATTTTCCACCCCATTGTTAACTCAATCATTTTGAATCCTTTGTATTTTTCTGTAGAATATATTTTCCAGTCTTTTGGTCACTCTTGCTGATCTTCTCTGTACCTTCTCTAACTTTTCTCATCCTTCATTGTCCCTATGTTTTTTCAGTTTTATATCCTTCTTCTGTGCAGATTACATTATTAAATGTTAATATGTAGCTAATAATCCACCAGGAGCACACAGGATTTTTCCAGAAGTATTTAGACTATTCAGCTTCTTTTTAAATTAGAAAGCTTCATTTTCTATTCAGAATGCATCTGTTTCCTGAAGAGTGAATTGACCTGATAAACACTAATATAAAAACAAGTAGAATTTGGGTACATTATGCAAGATTTTAACTACTGGCTTTTAAGTATGCACATTCAAAGTTCAGCTGTTTCATCTTCGTAGTTTTTTCCTGCATCTCCTAGGTCAATTAATACACAGACCTCCACCTAATTATCCCTGATTTCCAGTCTGATGTAATTGCTACGAACTTCTGCTGACCTTAGTAGGAGCTATATGAAGATTTTACTGTGGAAAATCTTGGACTGATTCTTCAAAAAAAAACCTCATCATCTTTAGTCTAGCTATGATCAGACTGTATTGAATGGTATATTTCTTTATAATGATTTTATGGCACTTTAATATCTTTCAGGCTAAGAGGAGTAACTAAAGTAATATAAATTAATACTATGAAAATGTATGAGAATATATGTTACTTGCTTCCTGAAATCAAATCCTGTGGGGCTTGTTATGTGGTGTTTAAAGTAGCCAAGAAATAAGGAAAGTAAAGGAAATGTTGCTTAAAACAGATAACTTGACATATACCTTCACTATCCCAGTAAAGGTGAGAAAAAGATGCATGAAACACCTGCGCTGAACATACAGAAAATGTCCAGAAGGAGCAAATGAGTCTCCTGTGAAAGTGTATGTGGAATCCATTAGTGGGTTCAGATGAACTTAATGAGGTAATTTTTTTAATAGACATCAGTGTAGATTAGTGTAACATAATTTATATAGGAGAAACGGAAATGGAAGAAGTAAATGGGTTGCCATAATATTTAAAAAACACTTACGGTGCTAGGAAACTGCTGAATAATTTTCCTGTGAAGAAATATAAACAAAGCAAAGCAAACATTAGGCATATTTCAAGTGGTGCTGAAGAAATTCTGTCTCTCCTGAAGATACTCCATATAAAAGGATACTCATGGGAGATTTTTAACTAACTGCATCTCTGTTGAGTAGCACTTTCAGCAAATTAGCAGGGAAATTCATAAATTACAGAGTAGTCAGACTCACTGAATGGAAAGTAGGGGATCCCAAAAGAGCCATCCTGAGTCCATTTCTTGCTGACATAAAAGTGAGTAGAAATGGGGAAAATTGGAGGACTATATCATTAGTGACCAAATGTGAGTTCATGTCAGACAGGAATGCAATTTACTGATTAATTTAAGGCTATAATTTCAGGAGGAAGAGAAAATAACCACAGTGGATAAAGAACAGTGAAAACTTAGTTTTAAAATCCAAGAGCATCCGTGTATTTTGCCAGAATGATTAAGAAGACAGTGTGGTTTTCTTCAGGTTTAAAAAAGGAGTTTGAGCTAGAAGTAAACGAATCTTTGGAATACCTCAGTTGTGCTGAAGGTATGTTATATGAAAGGCTAATATTCAAAGCAGCTTTAATGTGGAAGGTGAAATTCAGAATTAGATCATGTGTGAAGAATTGTAAGTCTCCAAAACTCACTGTGGTTGTAAGTACTTGAAACATGAAGTCAAACATGACGGTTAAGAATGGGGCAGGAACACAAATATGAAGTCTTTGGAACAGCTTTTACAGGGATGATTAGCAGATGCTTCAGAAGCTTGTATAAAGAAATATTAACCTGACTGAAGGGAATAGGGATATCCTGGAGTAACGTCCCGAGTTCCAGTCTGCGACTTTCAAAAAATATGTGGAAAGACTGGAGGGGGTCCCAAGAAGTGCCATAAAGATGAGCAGAAAAGTTGGATGATTTGCCCCATGGGGAAAGACTGAAGCAGTGATGGGTCTTTTCTCCCTGGTGAAGAGAAGACTCGGGGGAACCTCATCACAACATTCCAGTACTTAAAAAGACAGCTACAAACAGGACAGAGGGCTCTTTCTTCACAGGGACCAACTTGGAGAAGACAAGGAGCAACAGGTGCACATTGTACCAGAAGAGGTTTTATATTGATGTAAGGAATAAACTTGGTAAAATGAGATCAGTCACTGGAATAACCTTGCCAGGAACATGGTGGAGTCCCCATTGCTGGAAGTTTTCACAATGCCATTGGACAGGGTGCTAGGTAATCGCAGGCTCCCTCTCCCATAAAACATTAGATCAACTGATCTTCTGAGGTCCCATCCAACCTGGACTTTTAATGAAAAGCAAATTGGATAAAGTCTAAGAGAAAATGTCGATTATCATAAAGACATTTAAATTTGTCAAGTAACTGTATCACTATAGACCATGGTCTCTGATGTGTGAAAGATGCAGCATATGTTTGGCTGAGCTTGGGCATCTAATGCAGTTAAGAGGCACTAGAGAAGGAAGGAGAGAGAGAGAAACAAAGACAATTTTCCATTCCTAAAGAATTTGTTTTGAAGCACTTGAAATGAGAATGGAAAGATTACCATCCAAGGTATTTTGATTATCCATTGTGTTTTGTTATTAATGTGTTTATTAATAATAATTTTTGCTTAGGAACAAATATCCAAAATTATTATATGTGAGGGTAGGGGTTTTTTTCCTCTGTGAAATATCTGACTGCTTGCTTTCCTTAATTGGAATATTTGGTTTCATAAATCTTTTTTGGTAGTGTAACACCAAAGTGAACATTTGCTCACAGAAAACTGTATGGTGGGGAAGGTTTTCTGGGCTCTTTTTTTCCAGCAACAGCACATATTAATTTCTCTGACAGTTATTTGGAATGTGTGGAGCAATACAGCACTCCAAGGAAGACCAACAGCATTCAGGCACAGAAACGTATATGCTGAGGGAAAAGGTCTGATTTTTTTCCTGAACAATAACTATAAATATTTGAAGAGTACAAATGCTAAAGCACAGAAGCACAAGGGGAGTAATGCGATGGGATTACTAAAGTGAAAATTTAGATTGGATGAGTATTAGGAAAAAAAGATTGACAGTGAGAATAGATTATGTAGTGGAGCACTTTCCCAAAGGTATTGGTAAAAGCCCTGTCTCAGTCTTCACTGAGACACTTCAGAGTAGATTGTATAAAGAAGCAAAAGCTATTCTGCAGGGAAACATGCTGTTCTTGGAGAGCTGTGCTGGAGGACTTAATAGATTTGCTACAAGTCATTTCTGTGAATCATTTAGAGATGTGTTACGGATTTTTTCTCATTGAAAGTAGTTCTGTAACATTTCCCACTCACCCTACTCAGTGGATCATAGTGAGTTTGTGTTCATCACAGACTTAGTAAATCAATATCCCATAACAGTATTTTATATACATTATTCATTACACTTTTGTGAAATAAAATATTTTAAAGAGGAGGAGGAAATCGGGAAGTGTGAAAGATGTAGGATGTTTGTGTTCTGGCACAGGGAGTGTGTGAGGAGGGAGTTCTGGAAGCTTACAGACCCACTGAAGTGATTTCAGTGTGACCTGAGTTTCATCCTTTATTCCTAGTATTTTTCTTCCTACATTTGTAAAAACTGTAAGTTTTCTGGGTACTAATGTCTTAAAAGTATATAGCTTGGAAGGTTACCAAGGAAATGATCACAGAAGGTGTTAGGAGTACACTTCCTTAAAAGACATGACCTTCAAAAAGAGCATTTTGTCTCCCAGATGTGACAATATTTCTTCAAGAACTTGTGGATGGTTTGCATAGGCACAATCTGGATGAAATCATTGGAGACTGGGGAGTGCAGAGGCCCAGAGAAGTGGGTCATCACAGGCAGCTTTTTCAAGTATTTCAAGAATTAATTCCTCTTCAATGCATATAATGTCCTGGATATTTACCTTTGAAACTCCAGTGGGAAGGACACTCATTTGATACTGAATAGCCCTCGGTGTTCACAAGTTTTCGATGTAGGTCTCCTGCTGTGGAGTCTGGAAGTGATGGGTATTGAGTTATCAATTTCATATTATTCCTTTCCACTTTCAAGAAATATCTAAGAGGAAGAAATTAAAAGTGCTCATGGAGGCCTTTTGGAACCTTGATGTGGACTTGAACAACATCACTGGTCAATTGTGTCCATGTCCTTTTCCTTGCTCTTTTTTCCTCTGCCCATGACAGACTTGGAAATAACTGAGTTTCCTGAGCCTCTAGATGGGATGCTTAAAATATTTACCATAAGAAAAAGCATGTTCTTTTTCATTAATGCCATTCTTATGGAGAGTGCTTATTTTGTGCTCCAAAGATGGAAAAAGCAATTTTAGCCTTCCTCCCTTCTCGTTCCATTTTCCCAGTGTGCACATGTTTTTCAGATGATACAAGGTGCAGGTCAGCTACTGCTTTGTTCATAAATATTCATACCTGTATAGATGGGGGGAAAAAATAAGTGACAGGTTAGCATAAATTAAATATTCAGCACAACTCAGCAACATCAGGATTAAAATGGAAATATGCAAGATACAGGAAAAGCTGTTCCAAGAAAATGTTTGAAAAGAAAATACTTCTCTATATTTCATCTGTCACTATATTTGGGGGAAAAAGCCAGAATATTTTGCTCTGTGTGAGATAAGGCAAATTAAAAAGATTGTAAAATGCAGATTGGATTTCAAGAGCCAGCCAATAAACTGACAAAAGTAGCTGGAACCTGGCAGGAAGATTTTGATGAGCCTTGTTCCTCCAGAATCATAGAACAGAAATTCTCAAAATGTCATTTTCCTAGAAATTGTAAGGCTGCAAACCTTGTTTGCGAGTGATGTTTAGGTGTTTGTTGCCCATATTCTCCACTTCTTTAGTCAAGATTCTCTTTCCCTTACTGGAAAGACTAATCTTTTTAAGGTAATTTAATCCAAAACCATAGAGAGTAAGTGGACTATGTTCCTGTGATTTCTTGCACATTGACTAGGGATGCATTATATTAGCAACAGTGATTTGAAGATGTGTTATACTAACAGATAAGATCGTAAAGTTCTGTGAGAACATATGACTGTAATGCATCATCAGAGTCCAGAACTGGCTGGTAAAATCGACAAGCATGAACACCTAGATGTCAGCTTCCTGGTCCTTCCAACCTTTGCTCACAAGATATACTCATTTACCACCGCTATTATGATGCTTGTTTCTGTTGGAGAAATGTCTGTTAAATCTGTCAGGAGTTGCCAGATTTTTTCTGTGCTTTTTCAGCTGAGACTCTGCTTTTGGGAACACTCACAAACATAACTGAGTATGAGGAAATGGCATGAAACTGAGTCAGGGGAGCTTTAGGTTGGATATCAGGAAAAGGTTCTTCCCTCACAGGGTGGCTGGGCACTGGAACAGGCTCCCCTGGGCAGTGGTCACAGCACCAAGCCTGAGAGACTTCAAGAAATGTTTGGACAACGCTCTCAGGCACATGGTGTGACTCTTGGGGTGTTTTGGATTCTGCAAGGCCAGGAGCTGGACTCAATGATCCCAATGAGCCCCTTCCAACTCAGCATATTCTTTGATAATTCCTGATAAGACAATAATTAGATCATTTGATTCTGTTTGTTCTGTTACATTTGGGGCTTTTTTATATACAAAATCTATACTGTCTTTTTCCTCTATACCAGAGGAAAAAGACTCCACGAAACAAATGTTCTCTTTCCGAGACTTGTTCCAAGCAATTTCATATGTGTAAAAGCTACTGAGGACTGAGATGCTTCTTTGCCATTTACACGGTGCATATTTTCCAAGTTTTAATCGGACATCTGGAAAGCAATAATGAGATAAACATTATTTTTTTACTTCCAGATAGTAAAGATTAAATATATGCTTTAAAACATTTTAATGAACAAGATTCATAGAAATATAAAAATCCATATGTGCTTATTGAGCCAATCTGAGTATCATCTAAATGTCAAACTAAAACTACAGTTATTTAACTTTTTTATGTTTGTTTCAATATTTTTGGCTGGAAGCTAGGTTGATATTTCCCCCAATTTTTAATAAAGCATATTTAGCATACACTTAATAAGAACCAAAATGGTGTTAAAAAAAATCTAAACCAGTTATTAAGTTAATTACCAAAATATTTCTAGTATTCTCAAAAGAGCATATTCTTTCATTCAAAAGTCCATAGTCAGTTTGTCAGGTATTTGCAGCTCTAAATATGTATCCAGTCTAAAAAAGTGTTTAGTTTGATATTCAGCTGAGAATTGTAGGTTGTACAAATTGGTTATTTCTGTAGTTACATATACAGCTCAGATCATCTTCAAACTTGGAAATTATAAGGTTATGCCTAGGAAGAAAACTATAAAATAAATTGAAAATTCAGTGAGGTGACTTATGTGGTTAAAAGCCTCAGTAGTTTGGCTCAACTGTGAATGTGCAAACAAAATGACCAGCATATCTGGCACCTTAAAATTTTGCAGAAATTTTCTTCTGTATCTGTGTTTGGGGGCTCCATTATTATCAGTTTCAAGAACTGAAATGCTGATATAATCGAGCTGGTGAGAAAACTTCTGAGGATGTTTTCAGCTAACTAAATGTAACAGATGGTGTTAGGAGCACTTTTTTTCATTTCTTTTTTTTTTTTTTTTCCTCACCAAAGAAATGAAAACTTCTTGGTACATTAAGATGTTTTGGAGATTGGTCCCAATTTAGGGGTGGTAACCTATGATGCAATCCATTGTGTCAACGATAGAGATGAAAAAGGAAGTGTTTTGCACTTGAATCTCCAATTCAGCTATGAAGTAAATGCCAAAATTAGCTAAGTAATGAATAAGAGCAGATACTCCAAGTCAAAATAAATCAAATTAATCAGTATGCCAATCTTTCTTTTTGTACAGGCTCAGAGGAAGTTGTTAGAAAGCATAAGACTTGTCAAGTTCATCATTCCTGTGAGGCAGATGTAGAAATTATATGAATTACAGCAACAATCATGCCACGAGACCACTGTATCTGTTGAGTCAGATTATTAATATCAAAGGCTGCTAGGAATTTGAGTTGCCAAGCTTGTATTTTGAAAGTGTATTGCCATACTCAGCTAGGGACCAGGTTTCACAAGATCAAATTATTAACATTACGATTTCTGGGAGTAACATTCCTCCTGTCAGCCTCTTGGTGGTTTTCATTTTCATGGAGTACCTGTTTGAAAGCCAAACATTTCCAAAGACTGGATGATGCCATGGGTCTGGCTCCAGTCCAAGCTCCCCAAGATGGAGTGGGGCCTCCTGGTTTCTGCTGACATCACACAGGTATACACAGCAGGATTTAGTCATATGCCTTGGTGTTATTTATTGCTGTATATCAGGACTAATACCTTATATAGGTATTTTTTCACAGCATTTTTTTTATGCTTACTAAATATTATAATCAAGTCCATTTTTCAGTCAGAATGAGATTATTCGTTTATTTTCTGTTGAAAGGTAAATGCTTTCATTCTTTGCAAGTGCAACAGTCATGGGGCCCACATTGCTTTGAGTTTTGCCTTTCTACCTAATCCTGAATTAGGGTTTGATTAGGCATCATCAACTGCTTGCTAAATAATCCTGAATCAGCCTTTATATAGCAGGCTTTCTCACAACTTTTAGCCAGTACAAGTCACTTCAGCAGGACTAAGGCCCCACTACAGAGAGCAGAATCTTGAAAGTAATTTTGTCAGACTTTTCCAAAGAAAATGAATGCTACAACTCTTTGCATAATCTTGAATTGTTTTGTGAAATGGAGTTGTTTTGAGATGAACACAAGTAATACTTACTAGCACAGATGTAGCCACCTAAATTTTTTATTTAGGTTTCATGTATACCCTTTATGATTTTTTTTTAATATATGTATGATTCAGCACACTCCACATGTAGTCCCAAGAAAGTATTTTAATGAAAATAGGAAATAATTTTTGCCTGACACTTTTGTCCAAGGAAAAGCCTATTTTCCTCCCACTTTTCTGAAGTGGTATTTGAGAACTGTTTTGAGAAATATGTTTTATATTTAAAGTAGCTTCAAGTTGAAGTGTGCATTTGAAATGAAAAAAATAAATCCAAAAAATCTAGCAGTGAAAACAAATGTCTGAGATGCTCATCACATTGCTGAGATGCTCAATTGATGTACCCAAAGACATGGGGAAGTGATAAACACTTAATTGCACTGTCTACTCAGAATTACTTCGCTTCACAGCTATTTAAAAAACCCCAAAACACTGTGAGGAGTGTTTATTGTGACAGATACACATAGTCAAAAATATTTTGCAGAACAATATACTTTTAAAAGTTTGCCTATATGTTAAATTGCAATAAGCTGCAATAACTTGCGTACAGGTACTTGTTTTCAGTTCATTTTGTATGGCAAGCTGCTCTTCTGGAATGTTTTTAGGTGAACACTGCTGTAGTATTATATGTTTTTTTCTGATCATCTCTCAGAAGAGTTGATTTTGCTTGAGGCTGAGGACCTCTTATTCAGTACCAAACCAAAGGTAAATTGTATTGTCTGACATTCCTTTAATGTAAACTGACACCAAAGTCTCGGGCTTGGAGCTCATCAAGCAGAATCAGACCCTTTAAACACCATACTTAAGTGTGCTCTGTTGCATTCTCTCACTGCAATGAGATGGCATGTCTTGAAAATCAAATAACACATCCCTCTTCCTTATCATTATAGTGGTAATTAATTATAATTAGTTCAACCAGTCTATTTTGGAGGATAGCTACAACCTCAATTACATTTATTAACATAAAGCTGGCCCATAGGTAGTCTGTGGTTAGAGATGCCTTTAAATATAAAAGAGGTGCCTTAGAAGTATCCCACAAAGGAATTATTTTCTTGAAAATGTCTATATGCTTTTAGCCACACATGGTGTGAACTATACAGAGCAGTTTTTTGACGCTGGAAGAACCCTGTTTTTCCTCTTGCTTCTCTGCATGAGTAATGTTTCTTCATTTGTCATTTCAGAAAATATAGGCTGTTTAGAAAAGGAACGTGAGCACAGACCAAATGCAAAGGAACGCAGTGGCAGCAGCCTCGAGCTGCGCCCTTCTGTCATTGAACAGTGGTGAGGGAAAAGCTGCCTCTGAATAACATGTGGTGGTTTGATACCTTGTGTTGCAATTATAGTAATAACCTTGAATGAAAAAGTGCCACAGAAAGCTTATCTTCCAGTTGTCATAGGTATCTGAGAAGGCAAAGACTGTTTCAAAACACTGATGTGAAGAGTTGCTCATGTTGCAGTACTGGAAAGCTAAAAGGATATCTTAAAAGGATTATGAGGATTCAAAAGAAATTGCAGGCGAAGGTAGGGAAGGATTTTCTTGGATGTGTTCCAGGAATGGGCCTGGTATAGTTAATGGGTGAGAATTTGATTTTTATTTTTAAACTCTTTACCTGTCTTGGTAGAGCAGAATTTAGCCAACAACTGCATAAATTATTGCTATGTTAATATCACAGAAAGTCAGAGAGCTGTTAAGCTAAGGGGGAACTGTGCTGGCTCTCAGAAAGGCAGAAGCAAAGTTTCTACAGCTTGTCAACAAGTAGCCAACTTGACTGAGCCAATAGTCAGCCACCAGCGCTGAGAGGGAATGAGGTTTCTATGTGAAGGCTGGCCAAAAGTTCATAAAAGAGGGCCATTTTCCCCTCAGTGGAACAGAAAGTCCTTTCAAACTAGGAATTGGGAAACGGAGATGAATCCAAACAAGAGAGCTGCTAAAAACACCCAGAGCCAAGAGCCAGCTATTCAGCTAGAGGCTGGAATAACCTATACAGGTGAGAGAGAGGAGGATGAAAAAGCCGGTTGGGTGTTTATTATTCTGGAGAAATAATAAGTTAAGAGTCATAAGATAGCAGCTACTAATAAACTTACTGGAGAGGCTGAAGGAGGGAAGGAAATCTAGTGAGGGGTGGGATAAACTTCCCTCGTTTCACCAAAGGATATGTAGAATTGACATTCTGCATTTAATTTGAAGCCTACGGTTCTTTTCCTATGTTTTGAATCATGTTTAATATGGAAAAAAATGTTTGTTCAAATATTTCAGGTGTTCAGGGTTAGGTGTGTTGGTAACTAAATTTTTTAAACAAGTTTCTGTTAGTTTGTCTTCAGATGTCTGACCTCCCCTGCTTAGATTGTGTTGAGCTCATTTTAGCTTCTTTTCAATTTGAGATTTACTTTTTTCTCTTTTTGTGACAACTTCAGTTTTAACTCATGTGACTCCTACCCTAATGAAAGGTAACTCATATTTTAAGTACATCTGCCATGTTGCCTTCAAATGCGCTTGAGTTGAGATGTTCCTTAGAACGTTAATTTTTGCATATATATTATCTTTTCCTTTTTTTGTGATTTGCTTCTGTATTTTCTGACCTCGAGTTTAAAGCTTTAAGTGCTAAAGATAGGGAAAATCTAGCATATAATGAATATTTTGCTAAAGAAATAAGCCTTGAACCCTACAGTGGTAATGATTGTGTTCTGCTTTACAGTCCCTCTTTCTTGTAGTCCTTAAAGAGTTCTTTTGGTTGATCTTCACTAAGAATGGTTAATGGAGAAAGAGGAAAAACAGCACATTTCTGACTTTGCTGCAGAATTAGCCTTTGGTAACTCTGACTGCACTGTGAAAGAAAGAAGAGGGAAAAGCTGAAATCCAGCACGACAATTGAGTCTCCTGTAGCCCTTTCCTTTCCCAAATACTCATTGGAAGTAGCATATAATTTGTTTTCTTTCTCAGACTGTGTACAATATATTAATGCAAAGCGGCTTTTGCCTTAAATAATACATTTTGTTTTCCTTTTGGTGGTTCCTGTTTCTCTTGTTTTTGTTTCATGACTTATGTCTTGGTAAAGGCTTTATCTTTACTAGGGAGCCAATAGAGCTTTTGTGGGACCAACTTGTCCCTAAACTCTGCAATTAAGCTGTTGCCAAGAAATTTCTATGAGTCCTTGCCATGGGAAGTTAAAAAAAAAAAGGAAAGGACACTTGAACCCATTTCTTAAAAGCAGAAAGCATAGCAACCACAGTCAGAAACATTTAGCAGTCTGGCAGCAGACAGCAGGACATACAAAGAATAACAAAATAGTCTATTGAAGAGGGGAAAAAAGATCTTCAAAAGACTTGTGTCCACAGCAGGGTGAAAAACATAACAATCCCATTATCAACGTTGTTAGGAAAAAAATGTTGATTTTATTTTTTTCCTAAGTTCTGCCAATATATCATGTTAAACGATATTCCAGTAACTCAGAACATAAAAAGGCATTTTCTGGCATCCCCTTAAATTGTGTCTATTCAGGCAGTCAAAATAGGAGAGAAAAGAAACAAACAGTTCTGGGATCAACATTCAAAACTCCAGCAAGAAAGACTAGCTGGCCTAGAAGCTGAGCTGTCACGACTGTATTAATTCTGCAAATAGGTGACATTCACTAAACTGAAGTGACCTTCCCCATAACGCACAAGGAATCTGAATTCACACTCACAATATACATATAACTTTGTTTTCGTCAGTACTGGTTTTGTTCCTACAGCTGTCTGTATCTGTTAACAACATTTATTGTCTTAGAGTAATTAATATGTCTGCTTTGTACTGAATTGTGGGTTATTTTTAATTCTGGGGGGTCTTTTGGGTGGTGTTTTTCTGCTTTGATTTGATCCCTCCCCCATTTTTTTACATCATTATTTGGGGATAGGAGAGTGATGATTTTCAGACAATCTACAGAAAGTTCAGGTGTGCTATTGAAATTACAGTGAAATTCCCTATGGTTATGGTAATTTTAGCCTTTTTTTGTACCCATTTTCCTCCCTAGAATTTGCAGGGATATGATAATTAGCAGTTTAAATAGAGCATAAATTTGTGTGCATTAAGTATGCCTGCTTTGCATAAACAGAAGTTTTCCAAATGCCTGATGTGCAATATATCCTGTTATATTAAGGAAGGGAGAGCGCAGAAAATGTCCGTGTTGCTTAGTTACAGAAACCATAAACATCACAAATTTGTTGTCTTTAGTTAGCCATGTAGTGTGGCATTAAAGCACTTGCCAGTGCATTATCAGGGCATAGGAGGCTATGTTTTTGTGTTCACCCTGAGACATGGATTGTTCAAGATCAGCTTTTATTGTGTGCAGCTTTTGAACAAATTTGGTACATTCTGATTTTTTTATCTGAATGATCAGTGTAGCTGCAGACTATAAAGTCAGAACTATATCATACCTGTTTTCCTTAAAAAGAAAATGGAGGATTGACGCCCTTTAGGAAATACGTGTGTAAATGTGTTTGATTTTGGATGAAGCCTCACTATATTTTGTGCTGGTAATGCAAACTTCACTCTTCAAGCAAGTTCCTGCCCTGTGAGGAGATTGTGTATCCAATTTATGGAGAAGCAAGGAGAAATTAAGTTCTCTGTGAGGCATTTAGGTGCAGGTTAAACCCAAATCCCTGGATTACAGGTCCTGACTTCCAGACACAAGCGTCATTATAAAGGTTTTCTTCTTTCTACCTTAGGCCAAAGTAGTCTGTGGAGAGAATGTCTGATTTAAAAAGTATAGCTGGTATATAAAAAGCTATAAACATAGCAACAAAAAGCAGAACAAAGCACATAATCATACTGTCTGAATAATATGTTTGCCTTGCAAAAGGCCACTTAATATTTTTCAAAAGTTTGAGTGTGATCTGTTTGCACTCCACGGTTTTGGATACTCAGACTGGAGAGGAAGAAGCAGCAGCAGAATGTGAAACTCCCAGATATATACTCCAAGGAATTTGTTGCACTGTAGGGTTTTGTGGGCGGTGGGGGGGGTTGGTTTTTTTTGTTGGGGTTGTTTGTTTGTTTGTTTGTTTTGTTTCTTAGATCAATTAGGTCGAGTGCTTTTTGAGCTGAATCTTGCAGAGCAGTTTCCCGGACCATAATAATCAATCTAAAATGATGTAACAAAATGCACATGCTATTGTTTTCTCCAGGTGTTTATGTATCTAAACCATGGAGCCCTATCATGTTGTCCTTAGGCTTACCTCCCACTTAGTGGGACTCTAGAGATACCTGGGTTTTATTCTGGTGCTCAGTGACCCCCTTTCTAAATGCCCCACACTACCATCACCACCACATTTGCACAAATATCGACCTCAGGAGAACGAAAACCATTTCACTTGAGGATGAATAAGCTGTTCCCTTGCAGCATTCAATATACCCCTTAACTGCTTCTCTATGTTCAGAAAACAGTTTGGTTTACGACGCTGAGTAACCCTAGAGGCTTGAATAGCTGTCGTCATTCATGTTGTGTGCTTTCACGTTGTGTTCAAAAATGCACCCCACTGCAAACATTTGAACTTGGGCTCAGTAAATTTTTTGTAAATAGTCTGTACTTCCTTGTGTTCTCTGATACATTCACTTTGGAGTTGAAAATGCATGGAGGCATGTTAGCAAAATGACAAGCCTCCTATGAGAAGCTGATGCTCCTAGATTACTTCAAAACCATACAGCAAGTGCTAAAAGAACACATGATAACACTTTATGGTCAGTTTTGCAGTTGGATTTCTGGGGAATGTGTTGCTGTGTGCACCAGGTGGTTCTCAATGAGCATGGAAGTTCTTAGTGGATGGAAAAGCAAGCTGATAAAATTGCCTCAGGCTTCCCTTACTGTAAGTCCCTTTGTTACAATTTCTGGCATCAGCAAGTCCCCTCCTGCTGATGGCACTGTTCAGGGGAAACCTGTAGGTTGGCAGCACCTACCTGAGCCATTTTGGGTGGCATTAATCTCCATTTTGGAGAACTAACTGTCATTGTATGCACCAGGTGATCCAGGTTTCATAGAAATATGAAAGTACTGTTTTATGGTAACAAAGATTTATATAATCCATTTTTTTTAACAGATTTTGATATTGGATTCATCCATTTATTCAAATTGCAGTTGGAAAGGTGTTTTACCTTACATCCCAGTTAAGTAAATAGACAAACTCTTTGGAGCGAGGTCATAGTGGTAGTTGCTCTGAAATCTTAGTTTCTCTTCGATTCTCAAGGAAATGTAGATGCTGCAAATCAGGTGATGTGATCAGCTCCCTGAGGGTCAGCTTCAGTTGTTAGAATGTAAATTAATTTGAAATAAATGCTTCATAATAATTTAAAGGATTTTTAATCATAGTGATTGAAAAGCTATTGCTGGCAGAGTCGGTCAGTATTTTGAAATATTTAAGGGTAATGCCCTTTCTTCATTCATAACGTTTGATGTGGAAAGGGTCGCACTTTGAATTGAAAATAGTGCTGCAATCTGGATTCTTTCACACCTTTCATGGTTTTAAATCTCATGGGATAGGGTCAGTAGAAAAAACTGATAGACTTCTGTTTATTTTTTAAACTTTTTAAAATTTTCTTGACTTATAAATTTGCTAATTAAACAGTTATAGATTTAGGATACATCCCTAGTCTGAATTCCTTCTCTTTTCCTTCACCTTTTCTCAGGGTCATTAATAGATTTATATTTCTTTACAATTCTGGTGTTCATTGCATACTAGGGCCCCAGCTTGCAGAAAATTCTATACATGATATATTTTTGGGAAGCATGAATTCATTTAGGTTGTGCTCCAAGATGACCACAGACCACATTAAAGAGAGTGCTGAGCTTAAGGTAATAATTGCTGTCTCAAAGCTGGACTTATTTGTTAAGACACAGCACTGTGGTATTGAAGTTACCCAGCATGTGGTTGGCCTAGGTGGTAGCAAAGGAAGCCCTATATCTTGACTGCAAAATGTTCTGCCCTGTCTCTCTTAGAAAATAAATTTATTCCTCACTTTGGATAGCTTGGTTGCAAATTATGTGGGGACTTGCTAACTGCTCCATTTTTCTTGGGAGCTCAGGTGACCTTTTGCAGTTTCCAAGAATGAGGTAATTATATATTTTAAAGACTGAGGTCTTGAAACTTACTTGGTATTAACAGGAAAGAACAGAGTGAATACAAGACAAATTCAAGGTGCTCTTAATGGCATGATACAATTCCCTGAGGGCTGGCAGTTTTATGTGCAGGAAACTTAGATTGTTGCTCACGTATGAAAGTGAGTGCAAGAGCAAGCTAAAAACCAGGGCCAGCCCAATGGATGCCAGGATACTGACTGGTGGGTTGTGTGGCAGTAAAGGGGAATGTGACTCCAATATTTCTCTGTTGCAAATTATCTTCACTTGACTGATTGTGGATCCGTGTCTCTGATGGAGGGAGAATGTACTGAGTTAACGTTATATGCTGTGTGCCTCAGATGGAAATAGCGGATAATATAAGCCCTATTAAAAACATGTTTGTCCTTATGTACCCAGAAGCAAAAGAAAAAATTAAAAAGCAAAATCAATGGATAAATCAGTAAGTTATTTGTACCCTAGAGGCTGTTGTTTCTGAAGTATGTACCTTCATGAGATATTAGTCTCAGAATTATTCCTTACTGTTCAGTGGTTTTCCCGAAATTTAATGACAACTAATTTCTGTGAACATACTGCTTTTCTCCTTTTTGCTGTGCCTCACTGATGACTGAGTACATGGATAGGGAGAGGGGTAAGAATCTCAGCATAATACAAGGAAACAGGCTCCCAAATGCAAGCTGTGTTCAGTTAATAGTTTACAGTTCTTTTCAGTTATGGTTCATATATTGCTGTTTTATTACTAATTATCCATGATAATTCAGTTCCAAATTTTCCATTTAGTAAGAGTAAACTAACACAAGCATATTCTAAAACTTAGAACATAAGCACTCTAAAACTTAGATATAGGCTTTATTCAGTTTCCCACATTGTGTGTAATAAGATGCAGTTGTTTGCTTCTCAGTAGCTACGAAGTTTCAGCTGTGGAATATGGAAGCAAGAAATTATTATTTGCAATATTTAGGGATTCCAAGAATGTTTTATTATTGATGGCATAAAATTGACAGTATTTGTAACTGTTACTAAAGTGTTCTAGCAACATTTCCCTCATACATTATATATTAAGTTAATTAAAGAGATGGCGACAAGTTATTGAGAAAACCATTTCACTTTATCCATTACAGTCTTAAGCCATATTTATTAGAAATTGTTATTCCTGTGTTGGCAAATGACTTCAAATCATAGAAAGCTGTTTCAGACATCAAGGAAAACCCAGCTTTCCTTTAGTCTGCTCAGTTTTTTTAACATAGCTATTAACTCCCTATTGTAATATTCAGTCAACCAGCTTTCATTAAGGTCGGACAGTTTGATTTGTCCATAGACAATAAATTCTCTTTGTACATTTATTTGCCTTGCCCTGGAAGCTGCTCTTGTTCAGCAGGCAATTTAAGAAGATCTTCTCATGCTCTTTGTTGACATATTTACTTTCATTGTCACTGAGTATGATTTAGTTCTAATAAGAGCCCAGTTGTTCCTTTTTTATTTATTGCATCCTCTGGCACTGTTTAATGCTTTCCAGTCTAATCTAGAAAGGTTGGCCCCTGTAACTTCTTCAAATATAGTGGGAGCTATCAAAAATCCCTCTGGCTGTAGAAAGTGGTCAATCCTTCATAAGACCAGATATCTCTAAGTAACCTCCCAGGCTCCTGGCTTCTTGCTGCATTCATCTTCACTCTAAAGACAGAAAGCCACCCGAAAGGGAGGTCAGTTGCATGGGCTTATTCTCCAGCACTGTTCTAAACTCCTTTGCACAATCTGTGATATCTCAGGTGTTGTGGATGTATTTGACAAATGGAAATAGGGATCTTTACTATCTAATATTACAATTTAGTCCAATTCTGTTCACTTCTGATGTCTTCAGTTGAAGAACACAACACATTATCTGTGTCTCTGTGGCAGAGTACCGTTTCTGCTGTCAGCAATCCACAGTGAGGTTTATCTATTATTTTTGGAGATACAGCTCTCATGGGAACAGCACTACTTGTATTCAATTCTGAAATAAAGTGAAGAAATAGGCTTATTTATTAACTTTTAGGATACATTTTAATATAGTAGAATAATTCTGACAAGTCTCATGATGAAATTTGCATTGTGGATAATGATATAATTGGGATGAACACAGTTCTTGCTGAAAAAAAAATGTCACTCCATCAATCATTTCCTTTCATTTTATCTTTAAACATCATTTTTCAATAGCAACTATCACTTATGGGGTATGTCATCTTAGACTGTGTAAGTGCTAGTGCTTTGATTTCTAACGGTAGGCAGCTCTGCAGTTCATCCGCTGTGTTTTCCCCTTACTGGGTGTCAGAATGGGTTTCACGTGTGTTCAAACTAGGTCTCAGAGGAAATGATCCAGAAGCTCTATCCTAAGTATTCAGTAAGCACTTTCTAACCCCCAGTAGGGATGTAAAGTCTAAACCGGTGATGGGTCCCCTGAAGAGCTCTGAACTACATTGCATAGTTGGAACATTGGATCAGGGCCTGATGTGATCTAGTCCTGAATGTTACAGATCTGTAGATGAAGCCTCAGCACAAAGTGCTTGGTTTTGCTGAGCTGTTGCTTTTTCTCCAAATTGCTTTTTAATGTAGGGCTTAACCTTAGTAACAGAGAAGTTTTAGCTTCTGTCGCTATGGTTTTCTGTTCAGCCCTTCAGTGGTATTTTAGCTTGAGTGTTTCATTTATCGAACAATTAAAAGTATTGACAAAACACTTGTGCATGCCTTTGGTACTGGGGAGCTCATTTCAGCAGTTCTCGTATTATGGATAACTCAGAGCAGCAATTTGAGAAAATACTAATAAAGATTAGAACCCTGGGAAATGATTGCATCATGACAGGCTTCTTGGACCAAGTTAAAATGTGATTTGAAGCAAAAATATTTGCTGCAGAGGTCAATTGGATTTAAAACTTATATTGTCTTTCATTTTTATCAGAAAAGTCTTCAGTCAGGGCAAATACGTAAGTTTGGGGGATTTTTATCCAATTGAATGGGCTCAAAGATTTTCCTGGTTTTGTTCTGTTATGATATTAGTTTGCGTCTCTTCTATAGTTTCATGAATTCCATGAACGCTACTACTCCGCAGCCCCAAGGACAAACTGAAAAGATGTTAAATTATGAAGTGTCTGACCTTGGTACATTTTCTGTACATGAACAGAAGAGTTAAGACAGTGACAAAGGATTTAGAGGAAGATGAAATCCAGTACTTTATAATAGCAGAATGGCTGTGCAGAGAAGGTTTTTAAGTAATCAAGGCCACACATGCTAATTTGCAACTCATAGTATAAATTATGTGTAGATTCTTTCAGATTGTTAGAATTAACTCCAGGGATATTTTTAGAGCAACTTTGTTTGGTTTAATGAAAACAATTATTAAATCATTAGTCAATGAAAATAGTTATTTCATCTTGTTTGTATGTACATCATCATATTCATATTTCATCGCCATTATCCTTTAAATAATGTGCCTATCCAGGATTATGTCTCTTTGGTCAAAATGGTCAGGTTTCTCTGAGTAACTTCTCTGCTTTGCTTGCAGGTTGTATATAAAAATAACGATGTCAGGTTGGAGCTGTCTCGACTTGCCAAGCAAGGGGATGCTAAAATGAAGATTCATGGGGTTGTAGCATTTAAATGTGAGAATGTTGCAACCTTAGATCCAATCACATTTGAAACACCAGAGTCTTTTATCTCGCTGCCAAAGTGGAATGCCAAGAAAACAGGCTCAATATCATTTGACTTTCGTACAACTGAGCCAAATGGCCTGATTCTTTTCAGTCATGGGAAACCAAGGCACCAAAAAGATGCCAAACATCCACAGATGGTGAAAGTTGACTTTTTTGCCATTGAGATGCTTGATGGCCACCTCTACCTACTGTTAGACATGGGATCAGGTACTATAAAAATAAAAGCCTTGCAGAAGAAGGTGAATGATGGTGAATGGTACCATGTGGATTTTCAGCGGGATGGGCGATCAGGTAAGTTCCTTTTGTTATCATTCAGAATGTTTTTTCTGCTGTGTCTGAGAGGATACTGAGTACATATTGATGTTGCCACAATTAGAGCAGAGCATCATCTGAAAAATAAGGAAAATATACGAAGTCCTTACTGTCAGGTACCAGAATACAATAATTTGCTGAGTAACATATCTTATGTTAACGTTATTGGCTAATCGAGTATGTAATCTTGTAAGTGTGTTGTGTGCTTGAAAAACCAACAGTAATCTCCCTCTGTGCTTGCTTACACCAAATAGCTGAAGTAGCAAATTTCAAGAATGAAAATACAGCAAAAAACAGAATTACTGAAAATAATCTCCAATACGGGGAATAGCTGCCCCACAGAAACAACACAGAGCTTCCAATCATGTCAGCAGATCTCAGTATACTTAAATGATATGCTAATGAATAGCTAACAACACATGTCAGCAGAAATGGGAATAATTGACTTGCCACATTCTATCAGTGTGATTCATATTCTGGAGTGGTTTACTCAAAAAATGATCTCACTGAAAACTGGTAAAAATAAAGAATTCATAAACTCTTCCTAATGCTACTGAAATCTATGGTGGCTTAAAATGCATTCATCCAGTGAAATTGTCAATGTGTCAGCTCATCTCGAGTATATATCTTGGCTTAAGCAAATAATCAATATACATCAATTTAGGGAGAGCTCTCTTCTATGGTGCCTTTTCTGTAGTTCATGCCAAGATTTGGGGAGGGAGGAGACAGGGAATGTACTGAGTGTAATTCAGTCCTGAAGAATTTTCTGATTAATGTTAGTATTCAATATGAAGTTTATGTGTAAAACTGGGTGTTGAAAAATGTAAACTCCACTTCTTTTGGATTTTTTGGGATTTCCCCCACTTTCTTCCTTCTGGTGCCTCCTTTTCCATAGCTTGCATTTATAATTTCTTTATGAAACTTAACCCTCCAAAAGTTATCATTTTATGACTTGACTTCTTACTAAACACAAATCAGATTTCAGATCAAGCAAATCTTAGGTGCAGGTTTAAATTGAAGATTTCAGTCAAGTCCATACTAAAAATGAGACCAAATTCAATTGATCTGCCCCACGGTTATGAAAACTAATTTTATTATTCCTGGGCTGAGCAGCTTCAAATTCTAATAGCAGAGACTTTGGTTTTCTTATTATAATATGTCAGTTGCTCATTTACATTTCTTGAGGTTAAATAAACCTTCCAAACAAGAACACAGAAACAAAACCCAACCAACCAAAAACAAACAAACAAGAAAAAAAAAAAAACCCTAACCAAACAACAAAACACAACTTCTCAAAATCCTCAATTGGGGTTGAATATCCAGCAGTTATATTATTTATACTACAATTTTATTTCAGACTTTCTTCTTAAGTGCTGTTTCAGTGCTTCATATGAGGCAGTAAATCCTAATAATCATGCCTGTGGGACTGCTGAAAGCAAAGTTTATTCTTACATCCAAAGCCAACAGATCTATAAAGGAACAAAATAAATGCATAGCAATTGTTTACATTTTAAGCTATGTTCTGCCCTTTCATTGCTTCACAAAAAACGTGACTCACAAGTGCTATTAAGAGAGTTTAGGGCATACTTTAATCCTTTGAAACTGTTGATGGACATCAGCAAGAATGTAGAGTAATTTAAGGAAGCAAAACCCACATGGTGATCAGGATTGCATTTTTTTTTTTTTAAAGTAGAATTATAAATTATCAAAGTAATCCATCTGATGACTTGCCTATGATCAAGATGGGGGAAATTTATGTAACCCCCCATCACTGTTGAAAACTAATAATAATACCTATTAACTCTAAGTTGTTGAACTGTTACCAGGAATACTGAATAAAATATGCAGGGTTATGGATTGGCAAACTGAATTTTTAGCTGCAATCTGAAACAGAATCAAAGTTATTCTAATACATACAAAAATAGTTTATGGTAGGAGCAATACCAATAACCCTGGCAATGTTTTTTTTGTCTTAATGATGAGAATCAAAGGTTATTACAATTACAATTACAATTATTAGATGCCTCTGCCTGAATTAAGGTGCAAACAAGACTGTGTGCCAAAGTGAAAAAATACAGATTTTATGTAACAGTGTGATATAGAGGGAAATAGAAAGACAGTAAAAAGGAGGAGGGGACACACTCAATTCCAACTGGGCCCTGGCTTCCCTAACTTTATCCCCAGCACCCTACACAATTTTACTCTATTCTTCCCAAACCTCCTGTCCTCGTTTCTGCCTTCTGAAAGGTCCTTTTTTCGCTCTGAGTTTGCTCAGCAGCTCCTTATCCATCCATGGAGGCCTGCTGGCATTTTTGCCCGATTGCCTCCTTGTCGGGATGCATCGTGTCTGAGCTTGGAGAAAGCGATCCTTGAATACCAGCCAGCATCCTTGGGCCCCTCTGCCCTCCAGGGTTCTTTCCCCTTGGACTCTACTGAGCAGTGCCTCGAAGAGGCCGAAGTCTGCTCTCCTGAAGTCCAGGGCAGTGAGCTTGCTGTGTGCCCTCCTTGCTGTCCTGAGGATCTCAACCCCCAACCACCTTGTGGTTGCATTATGCACGTTGGTGTGTTTTACCCATGAAGAATAAAATTCACTTTACTTTTTCAGGATGCTTTTTTGGTTTCTTTTCTCTAGCCCAAACCAATCATACTGAAAATCACATGAATATGATTACTTTTCACTAGCTTACCCTCAGAATTTTTATATAACTGAATGAATATACCTTGTATACAAAAAAAATTTGCTTTTCTGAGACCTTCTTGTTACCACTGACTGCATATTTCCCTAGCTATCAAGTATAAAGGAAAAGATTCTTCTGTTAATGAATAAGTAGCTCAAAAAAACTGTGATTATTTTTTTTCCTTTAAATTAAGTTTGGTGTCTTGCAACCTTTGGCTCCTAGCCTTCAAAGCCAATGCAGAGTGGTTCCCTCCGATAGTAGAATGCTGTGACATTTCTCAAGGAGCTTTGCTAATTTCCTTGACTTTCATATTAGCTGGATCAGCAAGTACTAGATTTATTTCTCATTCTTTGCTCTCTTCCACACTCGCAGTCACAGGGAGCATCCACTCTAAAGTACTGACTTTGCCTTTGCTTGTCTGGGACTGTGGTGGATGGGGGAGGGAGATGTAAGGAACAAGAACACATTTTTAAATTGTAATCATCCAGGCCTCATTCACTAGTAATTCTGCCAATCCATTCAGATTTTGAGAGATACAAGGAAGAGGGAAGAGATGATGCTTTTTAATTTTTTTTGCCAAAAGAACCTTGACCTATTTTTCTTGTTTTCACCCTAGAATCCCATTCTGTTACCTGGTAAGACTTATTCTGAGTGCTTTCTTGCCTAAAAAGATGATCATTGGTGGAACAGAGCTCCTGAGACCATACCTAGTTAAGTTAACATTTAAGGGTTAGATAAAGAAAGATATTCATAAGATATTCTCCTCTGGTCCATCTTTCTTGCTAGATGTGCAGCAGTGCTACCAACTGCTGTGTCCTGAGTTTCCTCCCAGTACTCCTGAATTATACATCCTGAATTCCTGGGAAGGACTGGAGCTTCATAGCTGTTTCATAGATGTCCTCTCTCGGCCATGGGCTGCCTGCTGTGGTCACAGTCCTCATCGCGGCTATTATATTGTGTTTTAGCACACAAGATGTATTTAGAATTAATATCTTGCTCTGATTTTTCAACGTTTTTTAATAAGCAAATGCTTCTCATGGGCACAAAAAACAACTAAATGGGCCACATCAGGAAAGCCAAGAGGTCAGAACAGTTGTAGTAGCTGCACTTAAAATCTTCATATTTAACTGATCAGGAGAGAGACGAGGTTTTAGAAATATGATTTAGTTTCTCATACACAGTCTTAGGAAAAAGTAAATTGCTGAGATCATGAATATGATTGGAGAGGCTCATTAAGTCATACCTAAGGGAAATGTTTGTCTGTTCTGCTCTTAACTGTACTGCCAGCTCTGCAGAAAAAAAGAATTAGGAAAAAACCCACAAACCCTAAGTAAATAAGAAACAACCATGAAGCAGCTGTAAAGGTCTTTGCTCAGCGTGTTTCTTGTAGCACAGTACGGATGGGCTTAATAACTGTTTTCTGCGACTTATGTATTCTTTAAATTTTTTTAAAACTGTTTACCGTATGCAAGGATAACCATGCAAATGTTTTTTTTTTTTGCTAAACTGCCATTCATCCTTTGGAAATTGTCATTACATAAGGAAATCAGGGAGGAAACTTACTCTTCTTGTCAACCTCCAATTGTGTAGGGCAGTGTAAAGCAGAATGTATCAGAGTCTATTCATAGGTAGGTAGCATTTAAGGGCTGAGTCACTGAAATTTTGAACTAAAGTTAGAGTTTCAGCTTGAATACCAGAAATTATTTCTAGAGTATATAATTAGAGCTTAAGTATAACCAGTATCTCCCTGTAAGTAGTGCTTTGTTGATATCCATTGCACGTATTATTGTTGCAGGTTCTTTTTTTTTTTTACGTGTACCCTTCTACATATTACTTCCCATGCCTTTTTAACCTTTTAAGAACAGCCAGATTTACATGTTCCTATTTCAACAAATGTTAATAGTTTTCATATTTAGGAGAATGGGTTTATATTCATTTATTCCTTAATTTTTAGGGAAAATTCTTTCAACGATCTGCAGCTTCCCTGGCTGATCTGCCTCTTTCTCAGAGTCCAAGATAAAACTTAACCAACACTCAGCCAAGTGGTACAATAGGCTTCTCTGTGATCCCCAATATATTTCCTATTTTGCTCATATGTGTGTTATTCTTGACTTATGTTGTTGACTTGTCCTTTGAAGGACTGCTCACTAATCAGTTATCCTTTAAGTCAATAATTCTTGCTGAAAACCATAATTTCATTAGTTTTTCTCAAACTGCTTTTCCAATACAGAAAGAAGTTTCTGAATCTTAAATTCCACTGTGTTCTCATGTGAAATGCTGCAGAATCAAAACAGCTATAGGTCATAACAGGACCCTTAAATTTATGTCCAATTTCTGGAGATAAGAAATGCTACTTGTTTGTAGAATCTGAAGGTAGATCATGAATTCCCAGACTAAAGAAGTCACCCCACACCTTCTTGTCTTTCAGTCATTCCCTTTTTTTCCTTTCAGGTTGGACAAACCGCATGCTATCAGCATCCTTCTTTTTCTTACTCATTCTGATAGAAATAGAGATATTTCCAACTGTGAGTCTTAGAAATCTTTGCATGGAAGCTGCTTGTTTCCTGGCAGGCATCATGGCTCTTTTCAAAGACATGGTATCGCTGTTGATCAGGTTCTGGGTGCTTTTATGCAAAGATGGAACTTTACGGATGGTTCTTACTCCAGAGATGTTACAATTTAAAGTTATAGTTTTCTCTCTCTCTTGAAGATCCAGTGCTTTTCTGAATCTGCTGCTTCCTCATCACATCTGTTGTCTCTATGTTATTTTGTTAAACGAGATATGTCCCATTCTTTCCTCTTGTGAAATCTGACAATTCTGTCTTGACAATGATTGGTGGTACAGTACCTTTACAGGGCAATTTATTAACTCTTTTTGTGCTGGCCACATAAGACATTTGCATGCTCCATTAGCTTCCCTTTCTTCCTCTATGGAAAGTGATGTCTCTTCACATTCGTAAGCAGAAACATCTGAATAGATTGGAGCACACTGGTGATTTGACAAAACTGTTCCTTTTAATCTGCCTATAATTCCCAGGGAAAGTAGAATTGAAGTCTATCAAAGGAGGTGTGCACCATAGTCCCTAATTTCTGTGGTAGCTTCTGCCATTGTCATGAGGTCCAACTGGAGACATTTTCAGTAGAACTCAGAAAGTTTCCCTCAAGAAAGACAACAGGCTTTAAAAATAAAAAACAAACAAACAAACCCCAAACCAAACCAAAAAACTCAAAAAAACCCCATAAAACCCAAACACCAACAAACCACAGGAAAACAAACAAACCCAAATCCCTGCAATAAATGAGCCAAATCCCCCCCCAAAACCTCACCAAGATGAAACAGCACATGCTACCTCTGTCTCAGCTCTGGGTACACTGTGAATCCAAAGGTGTTAATGGAAACATTGTCTGTTTTCTGTAAGCCTATGCTGTATGAACTTCAGTTCTGCATTTTGTTGTAGGATATTTAAAAGGCTCTTTAATTTCTGCTGTATGTTGGAATATTTTTATATGCCCTTATTTTACTTGGATTTTTTTCATCTGTGTTTACAAGGCAATTAGTGAGTAAAGTTTGCATTATCTGTCAGAGATATGTAAAAGGTAACCTGGATGTCACCAGCAGTGATGGCTGGGTGGTTGCCTGTCATGTTTTTCTTCCCATAGTCATTAGATGCTATGATTGCACTAAGGTTTCAGAGGACTTCTCACATGGAGTTTTATGGGGTTTCATTTCTTGGGAAGGTAAAAAGTTCATTTCTTTAAGAAGCTGTTGACATCTATTAAAAATAATACTTAAGCTCTCTTCAGGGTAATCCTTTATAACAGAGAGAAGGAAAATTTCCTGCTTCAGTCTATCACTTTACTAAATTCACAGTCACCAGAATGTAGTGGTGATCTGCAGTTCCCCTTATCATTCACCTTCCTAAGCCTTCTGTGCCTGCAAAGCTGCCACTTGGAACACAGAGTTGCAGCTATACTGACAGAGATTTATCTGTCCTTTCCTGTGAGCTGAAAGTAATCAAGACATGGTAGTTTTTTATTTTTTAATAGAAAAGGAGTTCTAGGATTCTTCATTAATGTCTTGAAAATATAAATGTCTTTGTCCAGCAGAAAGCAGCACTGTTCGTTCACATGTTGGAGCTTGCTGTTGGAGGCTGCAGCTGAGTTAACTTGTGTGGGTGCACAAGTGGGTGCTGCCTGAACATGGGTTTAGAGAGTTTGGTCCTAAATTAGCCTGTACATCAACAGATGGGAAAAAGCAACAATAGCAGTAAGAAACACTGCGAGGACAAGTATGATTTATATTTACAGTGTCTCTAATGTTTTTTAAAGAAGAAAAGATCTGTTGCCTGTTAGCCATCCTTCCTGATCCCCTAGGATGCCCTCTAAGAAGTCTCTCTTGGTTTGACAGGTCATTCACAGGTGTCCTTGTTTGACACAGCTGATAAATTGAATCAAACCTCAAAATGTTTATCCTTGCATGCCTAAGGTCAAACCTATAGCGAGTGTTCCATGTGAGTGCCAAGTTCTGCTTCTAGAAGCTGAGAAGCAACAACAAATTTTTAGAGTTAGCAAAACATAATCGTCTTATCAGTTTTAAACAGATGGGAGTTTGGAAGAAAAAGTATCTTGTTTCAGCATGCCTATTTCTTACTTACTTTCTTGGAAGTTCACTTTTACATCTACATGATTATTCAACTGACACAGAAAACATCTCTGATAATACATAAAAGGGAAAACTGACCACATCTTCATTCTTTAAATATGCTTATAAAGGTGCAAAAATGCTATGCAAACCTTTGTTTTATCTTATTAGTTCCCTTCTGATAGTAGGGAGACTGTTTGTTGTATCCATCCCTTCTAAAATCTATATGTCTCAAGTCCCACGTGGGAGTTGGACCTCCTGAGACCTTTTTCCCAAAGAGCTTTTACTAACGATCCAAATTATTTAGAAATTCATTCTATCCATGTTGCTGAAGTTAACTTATTGAACCAGCAAAAGAACAGAAAAAATATAGCTTCCACAGGGGTCCATCGCTAAAAGAGAAGCCTAAATTTCAGGCTGTACCCAAGTAAGAGAATGAGCTTTTTCTGACCTGCCTTTGTTTGCTTAAAACTTACATTTTAGTATGTATGCTGTGTAAAGTGTGAATTTCTTCTTATGCACAACTCCTACCACAGTGGAAGCCTTTTTGGTAATCAGTGTTATCCTCTGGAATCTGTTTCAGGCTAACAGTGGAGATGGTGAATCATGTTCACTTTGTATATATATGTATGATAAATTCATCGTGGTAAATGGGATTCTTCAGTGTTTTGTCACCATTAATACACTTTCAATGTTAAGTCCAGCAGATAACAGTGTTGCATGATGATGACCTTATTATAATTTGGTGACCTATATAATATTTTGATTTATATTTTGTTTGCTTTCGTGCCCACGTAGAGTGATAAGGAATCACTTCTGTGAAGATCTACGTGAAGATTTTTTTTTTTGAAGCAATTTTACTTAGAAATAAAATTAAAATTGGTTGGCACAAGAATGCTCTGTGACTGTATGTACTAAATTTGTTTTCCTGCTTATTCAAATTGTAAGTGTTGCATACCTCATTATTTTAAACAAAGCACCACCGAAAAAGGATCTTTGCAGTTGATTACAGTTTCTTTGCTCAGACACTTCATAAAAAGATAACTCTATTTTAGTTTCAATTTTGTTTATTTAATTTTTAGACTTAAATGGAAAAGATATTTCTGATTTCCTGAAGGTCTATATACATCTTCTCTCCCTCTCATTGTAACATGCACACATTTTGAGATAAGTTTGCGGCATTGATTTTCCCTCTAGGAGCACATCACTTCCATTTTAATGATTGCCTGCCTGGCAGCTGATGAGAGCATTTTCCTTCTACACTTTAAGGAAAAAAAATCTTATCCAAAGCACACTGAAAGTGGCGAGAGTCCTTTAAAATACTGTGTCTTTGGGCCCAAACCAAAGACTCAGATTTGCCTTCCAGGCTGCAACCTATCAAAGCAACGCCGGCCCCAATGCTTTGAAACACGTATGAGGGAGTGAAGATCTTTTTGTTGTTGTCGCACAATGAGGATATTTCTGAAAATAACTCTGAACTGCACCTTTGCACTGTACCTCCTGCACCTATGAGATTGGTAAGGTGATTTTGACTGGGGTTTTTCATATTGTGGTCATGCAGTGTTGTGCATAAAGATTTTTACATCATTAATTTCCTGACTACATTGCAATTAAAATAGTGACGTTTATCTATGATTCTATAGATGTGCAAATAAAATACCTCTGCTTCACTTATAGCTATTTGCCAGGAGCTAATGTGACATGTATATGAAAGAGTAAAGAAGCAGTACCAAAATCAAATCTCTTGAAAATCACTCATTTTATTGTCTTTGCAGGGACGATATCTGTGAACACATTACGTACTCCCTATACTGCACCAGGAGAAAGTGAAATCCTTGACTTGGATGATGACTTGTATCTTGGAGGCTTACCAGAAAATAAAGCAGGCCTGGTCTTCCCAACCGAGGTGTGGACAGCACTCCTCAATTATGGATACGTCGGCTGCATTAGAGATTTATTTATTGATGGTCAAAGCAAAGATATTCGGCAGATGGCTGAAATTCAAAGCACAGCTGGAGTAAAACCCTCATGCTCAAGAGAAACTGCAAAACCTTGCCTTAGCAACCCCTGTAAAAACAATGGTGTGTGCAGGGATGGGTGGAACAGATACGTGTGTGATTGCTCTGGCACGGGATACCTTGGCAGATCGTGCGAAAGAGGTAGGTTTCATGAGATGACTGCACTTCTATTTTTATATTTAAAAAAAGCGCGCAACCATAAAATAAATAAAATCCTGTACAATGATTAAAAATGGTAAACTATCATTAAGTGTCCTGAGGCAAAAAAAGCATCCTTGATTTCACTTGGTGTGAGGTGGAGCCCTGCTCTAGACTTAAAGTAACTTTAGAGGAAAGATCTTAGGAGAGACTCTAAAGCGCATGAAGAAGTATTAGGTGGCTATGACAGAGAGTCAGTAATGCTGAATATCACCTAGAAAATGCCTCCTTTTGTGTCTCATCATACACTGCTGAGTTCTGAAAAGCTTTTTGAAAGCAATTTTAAATATTATCGTATTGTTAAATGGTCACGTTCCAGTTCCAAACTGATGTCTTGTTCTCTGCCTATTTATGTCAATATCAGTAATATGATTAAATTTACTTTTGAATTCCACAGTGTCACTTAAATCCATGGCCAGAACTTCATCCATGAGTCAAAGCAGAAGAGTCAGTAGGAATTATTATTTTTTACGTCTCTCTTTTTGAAAAGATCCTAGTACCCAAGGAAACTGTCTGTAGTTATCTAAAATCTCTGACTATCCTTCTTACCTAGAAAAGGTAACAGTGAAGTTGACAAACTCCATTTATTTAATTGAAAAGATGGAATAGCAGCAAGGAAGGCAGATGTTGAGGTTAGTTAATAAATAGAAAACCCTGTAATTTATTTAAAATTGCAGCATGTGTTAATAAAAGATTTTAATGTAAGTAGTTAAATGATAAAAAAAAATTGTAGTTAATATTTTAGGCTTTTATTTTTAATCTTATGGGAATAGAAAGTGTTTCGATGCCAGGAATTGTATTTTTTCATCTCACGTTTGACACAGTATTTGCTTCAGATTTTCTTCAACCTGAAATCTAAACCTAAAGTTTATTGACTGAAAATGTAAGTTCTTTTCATCTAGTTTGATTGATTTTTCCAGTTAGTCAGATGAAACGAAAATGTATTCTTTAGAAATTAAACCCCCACTGAATGTTTTAAGTTGTATGTCAGTAGATACGTGCATTTATGTAGTGTAGATACTTCCATATTATCAGCATTTGCAAGTAGATTCTCAGATCCTTCTGTGGGGTTTTTCTGCCTTATTTTTTGACTATTTATGCCTTTGGCTCATGGCCAGTTGTTCTGAGCTCTCCAGACTGTTGTTCCTGGTGGAGTGGAGCTGGCAGAGGGATAACGGAGCTGCCTGATGCATCCCCGCAGCCCTCAGTTAAACATGACTGGTGTACCACCCTGTGGCCAAACTCGCCTATTACAGAGGGGCTCAAGCAAAAACAGGATTTGCTTTTTTTTTTTAAATTATTTTCCCTCTGAAAAGCCAGGAAACATGTGCCTTAGAGACATAAACACGAGCCGATCTGCAAAGAACTGAAAGCAGGCTTCATTGCAGCAATTTCCCATACAAATATTGGACAGGTGCTGGTGTTTTATAAAGAAATTTTTGCCTTTTTTATTTCCCGTACCTTATTTTCAAGCATCGTCCAGCTTAAGGCTTCATTTTCCCACAGCATTCCCCAGATGGGAATGGTGGTACTGGAGTGGTGGTGTTGACTCCTCTGCAGCAATGTTTGGTTCTTGTCCAACAGGAATATATGTGGCACTTGAGCAGTGTGAGATCATTTCCTGCTCTTGGGTTTCCCTCTCCAGAGGGAACTGCACTGTGAAAGGAGATGTCTTCTCAGTAATATTCATATCCCAAGTGGTCATGCATTAATAAGATTATAGCTTTTGGGATTCTGAAAGCGTTGCATTGGCATCCTACCACACAAAGTTATTATAACTACTACCCATGTGTAGCAGCTGATAAACTTTTGTATTTGGTGATATAAGCAGCACATTTACAATTGTTCAAACTAATTTAAATAAAAGGGGAATGTGCTTATTTCAGCAAACAATACAGTTTCACAAATTAAAGGAAGCTTTAGAATAAAATACTGGAGATTAAACAACTAGAATATTTAATGTTAAGTAAGTAAGGTGTCTTCAGTAAACAAGAGTGTGGAGCTACGTTTTATTGCCATTTAATTTTTTTATTTTTCTTATTATTTCCCCTGAAATAGGAGTATTAACATCCATACATGGGTGTTTAGTGTACAATACAGAACCTGAAATAATTTCAGCTCATTAGTGCACAAAACCCCTGGAACACCACTGTGGTCTATTTTAATTTGTGCGTATACTTAAAATTATATATATATATTTATATCCACATCCATTTTATTCCGTTGCAACTTATTCTCGATTTTATTCATGATTTTCAGTAAGGTTAAACATCAGCATAATCTGTAGATTGGCTTTAGTAGATTATGAAAACTCTAGCAGATGGATGGACAGATGTCACAGCAATATAATTTGGCGTCCTCTCTTACTCTGTGGATCACAGTGAGTGACTGCCTCTTGGCAAAGCCTTTTGCAGGTGCATTCTTTTGACTGGATGGCCAGGAACAGTAGTAAAATCATCAAAGAGTGATAAGCAAAAGTAAGCATGCAAACAAAGGTTTATTGAGGTGGCATTTCTGAGGAGAAAATATGTTTAGAGTATGTGTAGATGTCCATATTGTGTGTGCACAGACCCCTACATACACACATACACATTAAAGGAATGTAACTTTCATTCCTTGTGTTATATCTGGATGCTTTATAATTTTAAATTGAGAAAAATAGAGGTGGTATGAATAATCAGGAGTTCAAAGTATTATACTAATTCCATCACTGTCTTAAATTAACTGTTTGGTCCTGTGTGCTAAAGTTGTAACAAATTTACAGTGTGGCTTAGGACCTTAGTCCTGAAATAATACCAGTGTAGGAATTGGGAGGAATACTTTCAACTTCTATTCACATATTATCTAGTATATAATCACATACAGAGAAATGTTTCTGTCAGACTGATGGAAATGTTCCCTATAAATCTCCAAGGCTGCAGCTTTGTGCCCAGGTGGGCACAGATGTCATGGAGAAAACCCAAAATGCCTGGGAACAGAACAAAAAGTTCAAATTTGACTCAGTAGCAGCCAATATATTTGAGTACTCACACAATTTCTAGGAGTAAAATCATACATATCAGGGAGCATTTTCAGAGAAAGATACTGTTGGTCTACTTGTAGGGGTAAATAAAACAGGATCAGAGAGCAAACCTGAATAGTTGATTACTGACGATCCAGATTGCTCCTATACATCCTGGCATGACTCTGGACTGTATAGTCTGTCATTTCTGGGCAAAGTTTGTGTGGGATTTTAGTGACAGCAGACACAGAGGGTGATTTCATGCTTTAAAAACGGCTCTGTGGGTTGCAATATAGTCCTCATATTATTGCATACATTTCAAAACTGAAAAAGCAGGAAAAAATTAAGAATTCTGTCTTTGGGACTTCACAGGCACCACAAGGGGTCCAGAGCAAAGAAGATCCTGTTTTATTAATTAAAATATGTGCAGTGGGCATTCGTACTCACCAAGCATCATGTTTTTAAAGTAACACAAACTTGACTGCAGAACTTATGAGAAAGACCACTGAAATTCAAATGCCTAGTCCATACTTCTTTCACTTTAATTTAAATGAGTGTAAGAAGTATGAGCTGTGAATTGAAGGATAGCATCTATTCAGGAAATTCTCTTTATTCCAAAAATATCCAGTCATAGTTTCCGAAGGTACAGGCAGATGTAGGAAAGTTTCCAGAAGAGTTGGTGCCTCAGTCTCTTGAGCAATTTAGGTAATTCCAGCTCAAGTGGAAATGAAGGTCCTGAATCTCCTCTCATGTCAATACTGGTCTGTGCATCCTTGGGTTTAGACACAGAGATAGTTGAGGTGGTGTGTGTGTATATATGTAGGAAAGAAGACTGTCTAGCTGTGAAGATTTTAATAAGAAACAAATCGAAGAAAAAAATTGAGAGGGGAGCTGAACCCTTCAGTGGGGTTGTTTTGGAGTTTGGTTCATTTGTGTGTTTTAGTTGGCTGTGCTTTACCACAGGAGCAGGAAAAGTTTTAAATGTCAGGTTTATAAAACTGTCAAAGAACGAATGTATAAAACATTTTTATATAAATCTCTGTATTATATAATACCATCTATTTCTTCTTAATAACTCTACAGCATGCACTTATTTGCTGCCACAAAAAAACTTGTCAGTGATTTTTTAATAAGGATTTTCTGCTGTTTTTCTTTTCAGCGCTATGATTCCAACATGAAGTGCTAGTAAAACTATTACTCTTTTCCTTCTTTTTTTTAAATGAATATCACATCCTGAGCTAAACTTACAGTCTATTATCATTTGATCTAATAATTAAAAGAAAGCTGAGCAAGAGAGAAAAGACATTCTGCCAACACTTATGTGAGAACACTTAGCAATGTAGATTTCATGTAAAGATGAGACACCTCCTTGGAATTAGTTGGTCCAAAGCAAAAAGCACAAAAGAGGCAAAAATTAATACATATTTTTAGCTAAATTGTTCCTTCAAGGTCTGTGCACCTGCTGCCTCTTGTCGTTCAGATCACCATGTTACTAACCAGGCCTTGTAAATTAGCAATCCCCTCCTGCCAGTTTTGTGCTTGGTTCTACTTTGTTTGTTTGGGGGGTTGGGGTTTTGTTTTAGTTTTGTTTGGGGTTGTTTTGTTGGTAGTTTGGAGGTGCGGGGAGCGGTTTGTTTTGTTTGTTTTCCTTCTTCTTTCCCCTGTGATACCTTTGTGCTTAGAAAGCCTGTGCCTTGGAAAGGACATATTGACATATTAAAAGGGTGTAGTTGACATGAGGGGGCTTCATCATTGCCCAGAGCTTTTAAGTCATTTGATCTTCTGCTCAGTATCTTTGGTCTGTTCTTGGAACATCTGTTCCCAAAATATTGGCACAGTATGGCTTAGGAGGATTAAGTATCTAATCACATCAGGTCTGCTCACCATGGTGTTACTCACAGGCCATCTCCAATTAAATTAAGTCTCCAATTAAGTTCCTTCTCTCTTTTTTCTGTAATTTTCAGAAAAACTTGAATAATTACAGGAAAGTTGGCAAACAGTACCAGTGCTGATTCTGACAGCTCTCTTTTACATTTTCCTAAGACAACAGATCTCTAGTGTTACTGAATGTTGGTTTTGCTAAATATAATAAAACCGTGAATACTATTAATGCGATAGATTTTTACAGGCAATACAAAATATCTTTTATTTTCTCTTATATTATATATAGCATGTAACTTTAGCTCTTTTTTTTGCTGGAATTCTTTACCTAAATCGTGTTTACCTTGATAAAGATCTTGAGAGATTTTTATGCACAGAGTAGACAGCTAGATATAGGAAGGAATTATAAGCCCCTGTTCATGACTTCCCCTCAAAAACTAAGAAACAAACAAAGAAGCCCACAAAAAACCCAACCCCAAAACTAACAAATAAAACCCCCAAACAATAAAAAAGCCAATCAGCTTCTACTGAAAACTCTTTGACTTGAAATCACTCTTCAGGCTGCTGCAAGTTAAGTATTTCATCTGCTTCACAGAAAAAATATAGATTTAGAATATGCTGAAAACATGATTACGTGCATTGTTAGAAATCATCAGACCTGTAAATGCATTCTTATAACCTTTTACATCTAAGGACTTTCACAGCAGTCTCAGTAACCACTTTTTTCCAACATCAGACTGTTTTCTCCAAATTTGCATTGGGGGAATTTAAAATGCTTTACACGGAAGGTTGCCCAGAGAAGCTGTGGATGTCCCTTCCCTGGGAGTGTTCAAGGCCAGGTTGGATGGGGCATGGTGCAACCTGGTCCAGTGGAAGGTGCCCCTGCCCGTGGCAGGGGGATAAGGAGTGGGTGACCTTTAGGGTTCCTTCTAACCCAAGCCATTCTATGATTGTACTAGTGAAAATATAATCCATCACTTTTGCCTCTCACGGAATTAATAGAACATTTTGTCCTTCCATGGATCATGTAGGCCGGAAGTCTTGAAGAGCTTATCTGTTTTTAACAGCATACATGATATGCTATGGGAACAATTTTGGCAAACATAGTTGCGAGACTTACTACACATAGCATGAGTAGTATTAGCCCTTGAAAATATTACTGCACATTGGCACCACAGTAAACTTTTAGATGAGTCTCCATTACACTGAAGCAAACTGAAACACAGACAAGCTTCCCATAGTTGTTCTCTGCACACAATGTTCGATTGTCCTGCCAAAAAGGACTTCCTAATATGTTTCAGAAATACATTTCCTTTGCTTTCTAGGAACTGCAGTGCCTCCCTGTGAGCAGTCTCTTTGCTACCTTTCTTGTTACCAGCCTGGAAGCTGGGAAAAGAAGGCTTGTGACTGGTTGCTCTGGGGTCTAACAGACTGTGACTGCTCTGTGCCACAGCCTCTGGCCGGGAGGGTTTCCTGGAATGTCTGAAAGTGACAGTTCTTTGCTCGTCTTGGGGGTTTTAAGATGTTACCCTCAATATGCCAAGTCCAGTCTCAATCCTCTTGCTGAGGCTGTCGCAGTGTTCATATAAGCGTTTTTGAGTCCATACCATGGTTTCTGTAGTCATGAAACAACCTATGCCCCATCCAAACCATGCTGGGGACAGTCACCCATTTCGGGAGGATTTTTGCTCACTGGATGATAATTGTAACCCATGGTTGTAGCAATGCCAATAGGTTTAAACATGAAGAATCCTAAGGTGGTTATCAGGTATGGCCTTTTGTTAGGGTGTAATGTTTACATGAATATCTTTTACTCATTTGACCTATTTTGAGTAGCACAGGCCTAGTCTTTCAAGCATTGCCTTACAGGTGATTTTACCGATCTCATTGAAGATGCACACGTGACTGGCATGGTCATTAAAGAGCAATTTAGTTTCTTTGAAAAGAACTGAGATTTGCCACTTAAAAACAAATCAAAACAAACCCTAATAAAAAACCAAACCTGACTTGCCTTGTGTTTCCCAGTAATAATAATGAAATTTAATATGTAATTTTTCTGTGTCATGCTGACTGAATATAAATTTACCATCTTACCTTTGAGGAGTTTCAGTAGACAAAGTATAGTTCTTTAACAACTGATTTTCTCCCTTCTGTTTCCAGAGGCTACAATTTTAAGCTATGACGGAAGTATGTTTATGAAAATACAGCTTCCTGTTGTGATGCACACAGAGGCCGAAGATGTTTCTTTAAGGTTCAGGTCTCAGCGAGCTTATGGCATTTTAATGGCAACAACTTCCAGGGAATCTGCAGATACCCTTCGGTTAGAGCTGGATGCAGGACGAGTTAAGCTAACGGTCAACCTAGGTAACAACCTCTTCCTCCAAGAAATTAACATTTTCTTTATATTTTTCTTTTTGCTTGCAAACATTTATGAAACAGCCTGTTTTAACATTAAAAGTAAACTGAAATGATATATAAACACATGTCAATGCAACATTTGCATATGTACATACACAAATACATGGCCATTATTACAATTTATTTTGTTTTCTTTTGCATTTTTGTATTCTTTATTTAGTCTTAACATTACCATCACAATATTTTTGTACTGTTGTGTATTCTAAAAAAAGAAGACAAGTTCATCAGTGGTATTTTTTGGCTAATTTTTTTTTTTTTTTTATTGTGGAATACTGATCTCCCTCCACAACTTCTTTGGAATAGCAATTCCACAATTTCAATGTGCAAGCAGAAACAACACGTAGTTAGGTCCGCTAAGTTTTACCTCCACCAATTAATGTATGACATGCAAATATATCAAAGACTTTCTGGTTTTAACGCTGAAAATGTTGCCGTTAAATACTCCCACTGATGGATTTCTTGTTCTCCTTTTTTTAGGTGTCAGATCTATATTAAATCCATCTCCTCTTTTTTAAACAATTCTGTAGTGGTATTTCTGTAGTGTCGAACGATAACACAACCCTTCAATGCCCAAAGACTGCGGCCCTCAGCAAACAGCCTTGTGAACACAGGAGGCACAAGCCCTTTTACAGAAAAAAAAAAAAAAAATTGGTTTCCTTGTTTAAAATATGATGGACAAAATGTCAGGTTATGGTTTTCTCTAGTTTAAAAAATAAAAAAAAGTAAAGAAAGAAATAAAAGCGCTTTTGACGTGCTTATGAATACATTCAAGTCAGGACCTGAAAGAGAACAGGAGCTCAGGAAAATGCACATTCCATGCAGCATCCATGCAGGGGAATGCTATTTTTAAAGGGAATGAAGAATTTTATTGCTTTAGTCACAGATTTCCAGAAAGCACAGGCAGGGAGTGGGGGGTAAGAAAATAACCACCTAACCCTCCACTTCATCAAAGCGTTGCTCACTGAAACGCTGCACTGGTGTTTAGCGATGAGGAGGGAGAAGGAGGAGCAAAGGGTGTCGCGGGTGACCCTTCCCTGCCGGTTCCCTCCGGAGCGGAGGCCACGGCGGGAGGCTCCGAGTGCTTTCTGTAAAGGGGGTGTGCAGGTGCTGCTCCTCGGCTGTTTGCAACCACTTTTCTGATGCGGTTGACGACACATGACAAACTCAGCTATATGGAAACAAAATCTAGGTTTGATGGTATACATGTTCCTCAAAGGTGTAAACCAGGAGTAGCCGTACAAACCAAGTAGCATGGTGTAGGGTTTGGGGTTTGGTTTTTGGTTGTTTGTTTTTTTTTTTCTTTTCAGTAACAAATAAATGCAGGTAGCCCAGCAGAGGATCGTGCACAGATCAGGTTATTCACTTTACATACAAAACACCACCCTCTGCCTACTTCTATAGTTCATGAAAGTCGATAAAAAGTAAATAAATCCATGCCCTAGCAATACTGTTGCTTCCTCCCACGCCCCCTTTTTTTTCTTTCTGTTTTTTATTTATTTTTTTTTAGTCAGGCAAAGAAGTACTCTTAAAATATAAAGGATTGTCTTTATTCTCTAATGAGTATTTATAAATATGTGATTTTTTCTCTGTATTATAATAACTTTAAAGTAGTCACTGTCCATTTCTAAAATCTAGACATTAAGGATATGTAAACCCACAACCCCTTATTTCTGGGCCTGGGTGATGAGCCCTTGTTCTGGTTTGTCAATCCTTAGCTTTTGAAGATGAGCCTTTGAGGTTATACTATCCACAAGTTGTCCAAGGTGTCTGATTGTGGCCTGGCCTGCTCTATGACCCATTGTGACGGAGCACTTTCTAATTGCACTGAGAGAAATTACCTGTTCTTTCACAGATGGGGAGAAAGTTGCAGCCTGCCTCAGTTAAGCATCTTTGACTTTTAATCCTGACTTTTCACTTAGATTTGTCACCATGTAGCTTTGTTTGAAATTGGCCATTTTTTACCCTATTTGTCGTTTCTATTGGTAAAGACTTCTCGCAGTATATCTGGGTTATAACAGTATGTAAAGACTGATGACATGGAGTGGCCATATTTGCATGTGTCTGTCCCCGGAAGGGTGGACTGTGATTTTATTGGATGTCTGCAGCTATTACCTTGAAGGATAAATTTTCATTTTTCATCTATTCTTCCCCATCTAGACTGTATCAGGATTAACTGTAATTCCAGTAAGTGCCTATTCAAACTTTTTAAAATGTTATTCCACCATTATAAAATATGCAAACTAGAATGACAAAGATTATGGACAGCTTGCAAGCACTTGATAATTTATTAATGAAATGTGATGATTAATTATCATTGTGTAAAAAGTCATCATATACTTTAGCACTTGTTTTTTGTCCTTCCCATAGGACATAACATTAACTAGAATATTAAAAAGGAAGCATTCTACAGGTTGTAAACAAGCCTAGAGGAAATGGTGCCTGTAGTACTCTGTATTATTCTAGATAGGCTATTTTATTTACAGTAGCCAGAGAATTTTTGAATCAGCATTTCTGATAAGCTGTCACACATTTTTTCCCCCCATGTCCTCCTAATTTTGCTGACATTCTACCTTCAACTTATGGTTAGATTGTTGGAACATAACAATTTTTACTACAAAAATTTCTATTTTGCAGTCCTCCTAGACAATTAACTGCATTTACTGGCTGGTTATAGCACAATTGGGTTTTGCTAAATCTTTGATTAATGGAAATGTTATACATCGCAATAAGGATATTGTTAAGTCTGAGAATGACCGTATTTCTATGATGATTTTTTACACTCTAATTATGTAAAAAAAACCTTGAATTGAACAATTTTTCTCTGTGATATGCATGTTTATGAAACAGAGGGAAACAGTTGCCAGATGAATGGACTAAATTTTAACTTCTCTGATATTATTTGGATTAAGAGGCTATATTCTGAAAGGAGAAAAAGGACTGTGATTTTATTTTGAGTCTATGGAATTCCTGAATGGTGTCAACAAAATTATTGATAGTAAGTATGGTAGATTTGAGTTTTGGGTTGTTTTCTTGTTTCCCTTCCTAACAGGTTTTGCAGGCCAGAGGACTGGCTTCATGCAAATAGAAAAAAAGCTAAACAAACTGAACAGGTGTAATTTGTAGTTGGTAAGAGTAAAAAGATATTAACATAACATTCTTTAAAAGTTTTATAACCCATAAAGAAAAACAAGGATCTGAAGTTATTCTTAATGTGTCATTTGCTAATAGATTTTTTCGATTAATAATTTTACAATACAAAAATACAGCATTTGTATTAAAAACCAAAAATTTCTTGGGGCAAGTGTTTAATTTAAACTGTTCTTAAATTCACAAAGACTTTTCAATACAATAAAGGAATGCTTGTAGTTTACAAGACATAAAGATATCTTCTTAATATTAAAAAGAAAATAATTAAAAAGTAAAAAATTCTTACTTATAAACATAAATATTTCCTCCTTCCACTTCCTAAAATATATAAAATCATGAAAAATCTCAGAAACATTTTCTTGGTCTGCCACACGACCCTATTCTTTTTAGCTAATGAAATCTCAATTAGAAAAAAACTTCCAAGTGTAAGACAAGCAGCTTTTTGAGCAGAACTGTAATGAGATTGCCTGCTGCTGGTAAATTCCATTTTTTCCTAGGAAAAGCAATATTGCTTTTTTCTTAACTTCCTTAATAAAATCAGAAAATCCCTCTGAAAACAGAGGTACTAATATAAGGAAACCCACAAGGAATAAAGCCACAATATAACAGGTGTTTTCATTTTTTAATCCCTCTTGGACTAAATGATGTGTCAAAGATAAATTTAAATGGTTTCTAGGTTTCATTTTTAAGCAAGCTTTGAATCAAAAGAGAACGTGCAAACACAAAGTAATGCAAAGAGGAGCAATATATCTACCGGACTGGATTAGCAGTTATAAGTTCTTGGTGTCATACAGAAGCAATATAACCTCTCTGCAAAATATCCTTCGTATAAAATACTCATAAGTTATTTTTCTTTACAGTTTGTTTATAGTGGTTTTGTTGTTAGAAATGAACTTGGGTGATGAGTTCCATCTCCCTGTGGTGCTTGTGTGTACTGAGCAGGGTTTTGTGAGCTTTCAGTATGGTAAGTACTACACTGCTTTCTTATCTGCACTGGAGTTTCTCAGCAACCAGATGTTTCGTGAGCAATTTCTAAATTTTAATATTTAGATTATGGAGAATTATTTCTCTAAGCAGTCCTTAAAAATGCTTATTAGACAATATAATGGGGTTTAGTGGGACACAATTTGTTTCAAAGCAACAGCTTCCAGAACTGGAGTATTAATTTGCTAAACACTTTGATAGTTGAGTGCCTCTCTTTTTGTTTCTGCTGAGAGCTGGATGTTTATTAATCCTGATTTTATGTTGATAGAAGTAAATCTGGTCTTCATGTTTGATTTTTTTTTTTTTTTCCCACTTCCCATTTCTGTTACTTAGAAATTAGTCCTGTTAATATAACCTCAGTGTTGGCATTGAAAGTTATTTGTTATAACTAGCCCAGTAAGAGAGTAAAGATCAGGATGAAGGTATCTGGTTTGAATTTTGAGAGACAGCTTTAAAACAAATCCAAAGACTTAAACTAAACATAAACAAGCTTGAGAGAAGACAATGGAAAATGTGAATGTAAGCACCTTCTCCTGCTGTTAATTACAAACCTAGGGAGTAAAATACTGCACCTCTTCCAATTCTCATTTTCTCCTGAAGCCTGTCTTCGTCTTGCTGCAGATCAAATGAATAAGTGTTGGCTGACAGAGCTGAGATTTTGGTAGCAATTTTTCTACACACGGTCACGCCTTCATGTTCAGCTGATGTCCTGTCTTCCAGAAGAGGTGGCATTTTGGGGTCTTCCTTGTTTGAAGGATAGAATTTTCTAAAATTTTAAAATGTTAATCAGATAACAGCTCACTACTGAACTTGTTTCATTAACAATTGGTGGCATGTTAAATATTTTGTGCTAGGTTAGAAATTGGTGTGCCCATAAAACCATACATCACTAGAAATTCTGTCTCATGTCAGTCAGAAAATGCTGTTGCTGAAATGTTGGGTTTGTACATCCTTAAATAACTTCATTGTGTTCTTCACAGCTACAAGTTTACAAAATTAAGTTGTCTGTCAGGCAGTGAATTAAGTGGGCCTTTTAAATTGCAGGTACATGTAGGTCAGTGTTGGGGCTGACACCAGGAGAAAACTAAAAACTTATTTTATGAACAGAAATAGCTGCTGTGGTTTCCATATTAGTGTTCATTGGGTGAGGAACTCATTTAAAAATAAGACTGCAGTGAACTCTGTTGTTTTAAATAATATGAATGTAACAGCATTTTTTTGTGTTAATCATTCTGTAAAAAATAAGTTGATAGCTGTAGAGCTCTTCTACATTATATACAGAATTGATAAACTAATCCTTAAAACTTGTCGAAGAATAATTGATATAAAAAATAAAAAGCCCCAAAACATTTCTTCCTTTCAAAGAAGGAAGTCATTTTTACCCTTTAATTGCAAACTTCAAAGCATAAATTATAAATAGCAGTGAAACCTATTGAACTGAATAGGATTTTTCCCTAGTATTTCTGAGACAGAACTTCATCCCAATAAAATTTACATTGCAGTTCAATAACAGCTTCTGAATGACTTTTGAACAAAAGCAGGTGTGCTATATTTTCCTATTTTTCACTGCTGTAACCTTAAAGGTTACTATCTTGACTTGATTTAAATTCCTTTCTTTTTCCAGTTTTAATGATTCCAAAACATTAACATCTGAAAAAAATCCAGGTAGCTGTAAGGGCTGCTGCTTTTAATATTCAATATGCTTTTGTCACAGACGTCTTCACTCTTACAAGTTATTTCATCTTTTGGGTTGTGAGGGTTTTTATTATTATTATTATTATTGTATTGCTATGATTTCTGGAAATAAATTTTCTATATTTTTATATGAGTCAGCAGAGTAGGACTGTAGGTTTTTTATTAATTGATAAATTATACCACTAATAGTGTTAATTGTTAAATAGCTGGCTCTTATTTCCCAGTCTGATACTTTTGTTCAATATGAAAAGATATAGGGCATGATTTAGAATGGTGCTGTGAAGGACTGCTCAGCTTGTGGCACACAGTGCAGGAGAGATTTAGGTTAGTTTTCTAGTACACAGCTTTGCTTCTGTAGGCAATAACTCACAGAGCAATGGCACTGAATTCAGTTATACTCAAATGTAGGACTGTCAGGGGAAATGATTATGAATTGCAGGATGTTAGGGAGCAGATAGTACCGTGGTAGTAAACGTGTACACAATTCCCCAGGGAATGTGTGAACCCGATTTGCAAGCTGGGTGTCCACCTTAACAAATTAGGAAGAGTTTCCTGGGCTTTGAGGGTTTTCCATTTATTCTTCCAGCCATGTGCCCATTCAGTGGTTGCGTTTACATGCACCCCTCGTTCTTGTGTCTATCTAGTCATTCACCCATTCTCCATATCATTTATTGTTCCTCTCACTTTATTTTCTCATGCCATTTCAATTCTCTGTTCTTCTCTATACCCCTTAATCTTTTTTCCTTATTTTGTATGCTCATCCTTTTAAAACTTTTCTATTCTGCAGACATGCACATTACAGATGAATAAGTTATTCTGTTTGGAAACATCTGTTACCGAAGCATTTCTTTCTTGTCAAAATATCCTACAAATCCAAGGCATGACAAGGAGCTCTGTCAGATTATTGGTAAATAAGAGGAGAATTGTATATTTTAAAGAACCAGTAATGGGGCTGAATTACATTATATTTTCAATGCGCACATGAATTTTAAGCAGCAGAAAATCTTACATGAAGACTATACATCCTCTTGAAAGCTACTGCTCGTAAAACTGCATTTTATTGCAAAATCCAGAATCTTCAGCTGTGCTCTTATGGATATTCCAAAATCTACTGTGATAAGTAAATCATTAATATATTTCCATGTATTAACTTCCTACTATCTGGTGAAAAGAATTATTAGAATGTATTATTTGCTCTCTTTTTTTGCTGTTGTTGGCAGTAGAAAATCATTATAATGATTCAATTTTGTAGCTCCACCCAAAATGTAAGATTTTGTACTTGGCCTGTTTTCTTACACAGTGCTTATGAATTGCATGAGTTTTGATTTCTTCCTCATTAAGTGAGGCTGACAGCCTGGCAAAAATATGTAAAAGAGCTTTACCATAGAGGACATGCAGCAAATCAGCAGGGTACTTTCTCTGCAAGTTCAGTCAGGAACTTTCCTCTGTGGCATAAAGTTTGAAACAATTATAAATAATTCTTTTAAATCTTTGCCTATACTTTGCAGATTTAGAACAGGAAATCACTGGATTCCTTCTCATTCAGCAGTATCAATTCAAAGGTCCCTATTTCACATAATTTCCTGAAAAACAGGATCTGCTGCTATGCAACAAAACTGAAAATATACCTGGCCCCTTTCAATCAAATTCTGATTACAATCTCATAGTTGCTAATAGACAGCATGCAGAAAAAAAAAAGGAAAACTGCTGCTTTACTCAGAGACTCTCACTGGAGTCCTCAGTATTCAGTCCTGAAGCTGCAATAAGACCATCCTCTGTCTTGTTCAGGGCACTGGGATTCGAACAAAGTTTGAAAACAGCTCACCTTGGGAAAAAAGTTCATGTTTGAAAGCAAAAGAGCCTGCCTGTATAAACATAATCAGGAGGCCTGAAGTCATTAAGGGATAGCACATTATTTATTCTGTACAGCCACAGAAGCCAGTTACAAGAGATGCCTCTAATTTCTCTCTCTGTAAAATATAGAGTGGAAAGAAGTGGTGCTGTACAGGTTATACCCTGTGAGCCCAGCACATTATTTGGCTGACTGGGTATTCACCTCTTCCTGCAGTCTTAGTGCCCACTTTCTCTGGAGAAAAGTAGTAGCTGTTTCTTGAATGGATGAAGTGACTTAGGTGGGACTGTAAAGGGAACTAGCAGGGCCACTGCTGATCATTTTTTCAAAAGTTTGCACACCATTCTTTGGTTTTCGTGTTGCAGAATTTCATCTGTATCTAAAAAAAAATTGTCATTTACTTTAAAAACTGTGTTCTTCTTACTCTCTTCCTGTCTGCTTGTTCTGCTTTTACACTGCCCATTGCTTTGCTGCCAGCACAAAAGGTTCAAGTGTCTATGTGATGAATTTGACTAAAGTGACCCATTAACAAAATTGTTAATTTTAACTTGCTGCAGTTTTCTGACACCTGTTGTAGAATAAAACCGGATGAGGAGGAGGCAGGAATGGTGCAGGGACAGTAAGCAAACAACCTCTAGTAGAGAGAGTGCATTGCTGTTTTCAGCAACACAGATTTATGCAATCCCAAAATGAATTCGTCTGGCCTACATCTAAGCAACAACATCCTGGAAAAGTACATGTTATGTACAGAGAGGCACAAACATCACTTCTTGAGAGGTGGAATGCTTAATCTATATCAATTAAGGAAGCGACTTCAGACAACTGCAGGGAAATGTTGGAACAGTTTATGGGTAAACGTGCCCCTTCAGCTATGTACATGACAACTATTCTCTCCTGAATTTGCCTTATAAAACAAGCTGGATGTTGAACCTAGGAAATATCTGATGCCCAGTTTTAGGGAGTTTCAAGCATGAGGAAAAGCCACTGAGAATCATGACGAGGATACATATTAGGAGATGCCTGCTAAGGGGATGCTGTGCTTTTGGGCCATTCATGTAAGATGATAAAGGTCTGCAATGTGTTTTATGTTGTGGCTTTTTGGGAAATTTCACATGGATATAGTTTGGCTTGAGAGAGGACTCTGAGAAGATAACAGTGAAAGCACACTGGACTTCCAAGTGTGAGCTCTCTCACTTAGTGAGAGATTGAGAAATTCAGGCTTATGATATACTGATTTCTCATCTCAAGCCTATGTTTTGGTTAGCACAGGAATTTTGCAGGGAAATGCTCAAGTTATCTAAAAAGCTTCCATTTTTACCCCTTCCTTACACAGTTATAATTGTTAAGATGAAAAAAGGAAAACTAACTAAAAACTTGAAATAAGGAGCTTAAAAAAACTTTAATCACCTAGCTTATTGTGAAGAAATCTTGAGAAGAGTCGTGCACATGTAATTTGTTGAAGCCAGTGGCAAGGCCTCTGCAAGTTTCTCTCTAGCTCAGGCCTGAGCCTGCTTAGCTGGGGCATGGGAGACAATCATCACATTAACAGCAAACAAAAGCTCAAACCTTCATTAAAGCGAAAATAAAGGCTTTAGCTATGCTGGCTGACCATTTAAGGCTCTACAATATTTACTTTCTCCCTCACAAAGCTTTCAGGGTTGGCTGCTGGGGACTGAGGGCTTTGCTCTATCAGTGCTTTCAGCATGAAGGACGGCAATAAAGTTTATTTCTGTGGCTGCATTCTACTTGTTCCTTATAAAACCTCATCTATGTTTGCTCTTCCTTAGCCAACAGAGGGGAAAATTGCCATTAGTCTCCTGGCAGGCTGTCAGTAAAATATTATTTCAAGTCCTCTTATTAGAAAACAGATGTTTTCTTTTTTTGCGTGTACGCTTCTTTCCTGTCTTTTCACTCTTTTCTTCATCTTATTTTTTGTCTTTTTAAGTCACACATTCTGCTCACGGTACTTTAAAGATATAGATGATGTAACAGGAGCCTCAGTAATCAAACATACAATAGTAATATATTTGGGGCTTTCTCAAGGCACAGTGGTGTGCTCTGCAACAGCCACAGTAAAAAGGCAACAGTAAAAGCTTAAACAGAAGACTATTTATGTAAAATTGAAAATTAGTTGCCCTAATTGGTTGTGAAAAATCATTAGTTTAACATTCACATAAAGACTTCTTTAGCACTACTACTTAAATGTTTTCAGAAACTTCTTTAAGATTGCTGAAAAGTAATAGACTTTCTATTTGTGGTATTTCAGTGTACACTTTAATTTTTGCCATGCCAGGTATAGACAGTTTTCAGTTTGGTGAATATATGGGGCTATCTGAGGCAGGGCCACAGTGGGGTTATATATCAAGGGGCTCTGAGGCCTGGAATGCTGCCAAAGTTTCACAAGCAAAGCCCAAGGCAACAGCCTGAAGTGGACTGAAGTTGTTCCTTCTGATCCTTCAGCCTGAACTCTTAAAGGGGAGCAGGGAGTGGGAGATTCTCTAAAATACTGAATATGACAAGAGGACTCTTGGAGGGTAGGAAAGCAGAGATTGCTGCAAGCATGTGGCCTCTCATTTTACCAACAGGGACAAAGCAGCCTCCAGGATGTGCTGGATCTGTAAGAATAGACTGTCTTGAATTAATAAATCCTGATTTATATGCAAGGGAGCTATGCATGTCTAGCTCATACTGGTCCTAGCAAATCTTTCATAAAAGGACTTTTCAGAAGAAGTAGAGTAGGCCTTTTAAATATTTTAATGGGAAGAAGCACTTGAAAGTAAGTTTTTCATGTATAGCAGATCCTAAATTTCTCTTATTTTACTTTTATGTTTTCTTCCTTTAGCTTTTGAGAAGTAAGATGACTTAATCACATTTCAGGACTGGTGATTTAAATTATCCTCACAATTTTTTTTTTTTTCCTGTGACAGAAAGTGGGTGTTGCAGTCAAATCTTGCAGGGATAATAAGGAATCCTGTTCTAACCAGTAATAGCAAAGGAATTGAATAATATTTTCTTCTGGAGAAGAATATATAAAAGCTAATGTAATGTCATTCATATTAGCGAGCTGGGCTGCCATGGCAGTCATTCCACAGTAAAGCTCTGCTCCCAACTGCTCCCACAGGAATCTCTAGTAACATATTCATAAGCGATCAAGAGACAAAGATGAACACTGAGATGATATTATTTGCAAATGCAATGGGATTATTTAGGAAAATCAATTGAAATGCTGCATTTGAGGATTTTCTGAGGGGCTCCAAAATGCTGAATGACTGCACCGTAAAGGGGTAGGTGGAATTAAATAGCAATATGCACAAAGTAATTCATGCTAGAAAAAAGTAACCTTAATTATGGGAGCGCAGCAATGGAATGTGGTGGCACTGAGCTGAAGAAATTGTGCAGTCGTTGTAAATAGCTCTCGTGAAACAACTCAGCGCTCAGAAGTGACCAGAAATCCCAGTGGATGGGAGTAGCTGTGGGGAGAGAGGAGGTAAGACCAGAAGAGAAAGCAGCATTATGCTATTATGCAGTCATGGTTTATCCGCTTCCTGAACACTCCATGTGGGTTCAGTTCCCATTCCTCATGATTAACTTAAATGGGGAAAATACAGGTCACTGCAAAGGGGAGGATTACAAGTATGGATTAGCTTTCCTACATGGTTGCAGCTAGGCATGCTAGGAAAAAAAGTACCTGGGAGAATATTAATGTATTTTTCTAAATATATGATTACACAGCCATAAGAAGCAGCAGGAGGTTAATGAACTGATTTTTTTTAATTAAATGGAAATACATGAAGGACTTTGTGTGACCAGGCTGTTTCTGCAGCTCCAGAAGTCCCAAACATGTCCATCACTGGAAGCTGTGACTGTGTTAGAGTAGTAATTACTACAGAGCAGTCCTGCTTTTCTGTGCTGCTCTTGAAAGCACAGTGCTGAACTAGCTGGTCTTATGTGCCATTTCCCAGCTTAATTTGCAACTTCTTTCCCTAATTATTTCATTACTAGTTTACACCCTGTGTTCAGAGCAACAGGAAATTGCTAGTGAAAGGAATCACAGACTCACAAAAACATTAGGCTGAAAAAAAAAATATCAATCTATCATCAACTGGGTTGTATACAGTCATTCTAAACTTTGTAATCACATTCCATGAAAATTAGAGTGTTAACACACAGATGGCAGCAGATGACACAAGCCAATATTTCAACAAATTCTCAAAAAAACCTCTTGATTAACTGAAAAATTCAGTCAAATTAGGGTAAGTTATTAATTAAGATGGCTCTTTTATATTCACTAAGGATTGTGAATAATTTTTTTTTACTTAGTAATGAGAGCTTTCTGGCCAGAAATATTGGCCCATAGCTCTTTAAAAAAGAAATTAATTGTTGCTATTCAGTATGAAGAAAAAATAGCAGTAACTCAGCATTTGGTGACCTGATGATGTTTCTAAATTTATACACAGATTAAAAATACTATCAGACTTCATGTAAAAACACCTTTTTTTGCTTTTTCTGCCTTTGTTTCTTAGGACTCTGTCTCTAAGATATAATGCTCTTGAGAGGAACACTTATTAATATGTTTGCAGAAAACATTTAGAAGTGCTTATAAATTAAAATTCTATGGAGAAATACTCCAGTCTTTCTATTGTAATACTACAGTTTAAAGAGTTATTTTCGGGGAATAGAAAATTAGTGGGTTTTTTTTCCCAAAAACTCTGTATAAGATACTAAAATCATAAATAGTTTAGTTCAGAAAGCATTTAAACCTGTTAAGTGAATAGGACTTTTCCTAAAAACGAAGCCTTACTAATTCAGTGGTGCTGTGCTTCTCAAGAACTTTTCAAGGAAAACCAATCAAATTGCCATCTCTCTGCAGTTAGATACTGCTTTTCTGATCAGCACATCACATGCTCACAGCTGTCATTCTCTCCCAATATACACTTGTAAGGAATCCATAGAATAAATGTTTGGGATTTTTTCTTGTTTTTTAATAGAATGGACATGCGTTTGGTAGGAAATAAGGGAAAGGGGAAACAGAATCAAGGAGAGTGAAATTAGAATGGGATGTCTGGTTCTCACTAGCACAGCCAGTGAGCATTGCAGTAGGTCTGGCATATGCTGAGGGCCATTGCCAGATTTCTGTCTGTCCCTCTCATATTAATAGATACTACTTCTAAATGATCAAAAAAAGTGCAACTAATTTCAGTGAGAGTCAGATCTGATCCTATTTCTCAGTTTTGTGTGACGAGAAGAGCCAAGCCGTTTAGGAAATGTTTGGCTCCCTCTTCTTCAATCAAAGAAAGAAAGGAAAAATGACAAGGCTGCCAAACTAAAATTTTGCATAAATCAAAATTATTTTGATAGGTTTCTATATTTGTTCTGCTGGAAGTCTGGAATAAATGCCTGGTAAGGAATTATCTTACTCTTTCAGTGCAAAGACACATGAAATCTGATTATAGACAGTAGAGTAATATAAATCTACATGGGTGTAGAGCTTTTGTCTTTTCCATATGTAGCACAGAAGTTGAGTTGTCCACCTATTTGCATATATACAAGTTCACAGAACCGGGTTTCTGAGTCCTCTGTGGCATTTTGATGGCCCCTCCTTTACTGCATCTGCAAAAAACCTTTGTGTAAGCATGAATTAGTTTTAGCTCCATGACTGTTTCAGAAAGGCGGCTCTCTTATCCTTGCTTCACTTCTCTCCACCAAGGCATCGTTCCATAAGTTCAATCTTGATGAAGGAGCCTAGCAAGCTCTCAGCTACAACGTTATTCTTCATGAATGTTATAAGAACAGTAATTCATTTGTTCAATGTGCTTTTTTTGAAGACCTGATAACATTAAAAACATCTAGCCAGTGCATGTCACTGATGAGCAGTTACTTACATTAAAAGCAGTATCTAGCACATTTTGCATTTATGTCTATTAAAATGCATGAAACATCTATCATAACATTTTAAGCACTCAGTAGCTTATTACTGGAACCACATAACTGCTTCCTTATTATCTCTTCTTGACAATAACTTTAATGAATTATATTCAGGTAGCTGTTGAAATTTCCATCCAAGCACATTACTTATTTGGACGACATGTCAAGAGGTTAACTTATGCTCCCTTCCAGCTGATTTCTAGGCTTCAATCCATCAGACAAGTCACTTCAGAGGAGATATTGCTCTGTTGAGCTGAGACATCAAGATAAAGTTGGCTTTCTGAGATGCAGTCCCCTTTGGGAAGTGCAAGGAATTCTTCAGCAGTTATTTGTCTAGGCAGTCTTGAAGCAACAAGACGAAGACCAAGACATGGAGTGAGAAAAAGCAATTAAAGAAAAAAAAGAGAGCTGTGGTTCATGCAGCTTATGCTAATTCTTTGGTATTATTTCTCATTCATTTTCTATTCTGTGAGATTTTCCTCCAGGGAGTGAAATGCATGTATGTAGAAATAAAATTTCATTAGTTAAAAGTTCCTCTCTGTCTCTGCACGTTAAGGTTTTTCTCACTAGTAGTAAAATCTGTCTGGAAAAGAAAGCTCAAATAGGTAAGTCAACAATTCCATCTTTCACTTACATGCCATGAACTGTTTACATGTGACTTGTGGAAATTGGATCAGAAGTGAAAAATAGCAGTTATAACAATCACACTCACTGCCATTTATAGAATTACAGTTTTACCAAAATTTAAGCACTATAATTGTTGAATATTGGTGAAAATTGCCTGGTGAACTCTTGCTGTGGTTACTGGTATACTTTGAACTGTCTCTGCAGCTTTTGCTGTGTAATATTTTGGCAGCTTGAAAGCAAGTCTGCTGTTTCCTAGGAGGAAAAGACCACACCATTTGCTCTGGGGGGAAGTGTTCTTGCATCTCCAGCTAACACGAGACAGCTGACACCATCACTGACACGACACAAGACATTTAGGAACTCAGCTGACAAACTAATTGACTGCGAATAAGAGCAGCACTACCTCTGAAAGTCAGCAACACAAATTCTTGATTCCCTAAAATCGCATAAATCAAGATACAGAGCACACCTTGAGAAAGTGCAAGTAGGCACTTCTGCCAAGAAGTTTACTTGTTTTGTGGAATAAAAAATTGTCACTCACTGATGCTGAGCACAATCCTAAAGAGATGATAAATGGTACAAGAGCATTGGAGAGATTCTCTCAATGTTAAAAACAATTCCATGTACTAAATTTTAGAAGCTATGCTTTTCTACTCAGGCATGCAAGAGTATACTCATCCAAGTCAGTGGAGGCTGATCGTAGAACAGGGATCAGCCTTTGTATTCATCCATTTGTAATTTCTGAAAACAGTCTGAAATGTCTATTTTAGTCCTCCTTGCTTGATGCCTGTCTGCCTAGAAGTATCCAAGAATAAGCAGTGTCAAGAAATTGTACTTTTTGATCCATGATGATTATAAAAATATTTTAAAACACTTACATAATCAATAATAATAAACTTTTAAATATTATTCTCATTATTCTTAATTAGGCAAAATGTTATAATTCAGCATTTAAATTACAAAAAAAACCCCTAAACAAATAAAGGGATATGAGTGTAAGATTTTAGTTGTAACTATTTTGTAACAACTGTTTTTTGGGATGAAGACACCTGTAAATTAAGAGGAGCTTATTCTTAAAATAAAGTCACAGTCCAAATTCTCTTCCTTTCTATGCCAGCTAGCTTCCAATCTGCTTATTCTTAAGAACACTGTGCAAGATATAAGGGTAAAAGGAAATATTTAAATGGGTTTTTTTTTTTTCTGTTAATTTAACTAAACCTATAAAGGTGGGTTTTTTTAATAAAAAGGTAAATAATGGATAAGCATACTTTAATTGTGCTTACTTATATTTTAAAATGTAATGAGTTTTGACAGCCATGGTTTTGATATAAATGGGCACAGTCAATATGAATGTCAGAAAGGCTAATGTGTGGTCAAAGCTGTTTCTGCTTTTCTTTCCTGTTGTCACTTATAATCTAGCCAATGTACAAAAAATATTCCAATTTTCTCTGTGAAAAAAGAATGAAATAATCAAATGTGTACCTACTTTTTCTACAAAGATTGCTGTAAGTTAGGTTATTTTACTTCACTTTGTTTAAGTGGAAAGCAGTAGCACAGGTTCTTTGGGCTCCTAAGGGTACACTTGGAGATCAGCTGCATCTGTTGCCTGAAGCACATTTATCCCTCAGTCTTTTTTGTTTATTTGTTTATTAGCTGAATGACAGTGATTAACGTCCAGATTATAAAAGTTATTTAGATAGCCATCTTATTGCGAATTCCTTCTTCCAAGTCAGAATTCCTCCAGGTCTCTTGAGCTCAGAGGAGACAGCAAAATTCCTCTGGAAGCTGAAGGCACTGTATTTGAACAGTAACTTGTGGAGATGATGTCTAAGGAAATGGAGATTTTCAGGTGTAGCACACTTCATTTCTTTGAAAACTTAGAGGAATGTTCTTGCTGCTCCTAGAAATCCAGAAAAGGGAAATGTATGTTTCTGCCTCTGTTTTTTTTAAGGTTTGGGACTTTTGGTTTGGTAGTCAAGACCAGAATAATGAGTCTGCTGAGGTAAAAATTGAACCCTTCTTGGGAAAAGAGAAACCTAACTTGAATTTCTCTTAGGATCGCTGTTTTCCCTTACTTTAAGCTACATCTCACAAATCAGTAGTATTGATAAAACTCTGAATTTATACAGAATTAATGAATATCAGATATTCTGGCTGCCATTAAAGTCATATCTGAACAATGAATATTTACTTCAAAAAAACCTGAATTTCAGTATTGCTTAAGATTGGGGTTTAATGTTCGTTTTAGCACTAGTTACATAGGAGTTCCCAAGTTCCTACATAAGTTCTCATGATTTTTCAATCCTATACTTTTTATAGAAGCAGAAAAAGTAAACACTAATAACTCCAGATGATTTGGCCACTGTTTTCTTTACCAGTTTTACAAAGTTTTTGTTAAATAGGAGCTAAAGAGAATTTTCGATTGAAACAAGCTTTCAGAATTAGAAAGCTCAGTGTAATGCAAAAATCCTGCATGGGAGAATTTCAGTCTTTTAAAGGGATTAAAATTTTCTTTCTCATGTAATATACAAGCTTATGGTGGATGGTATTTGAAAAAAAAAAAAAATCAGTTATCAAATGGCATAGAAGGCTTGTGAAATAGCTGCTTTCCTAATGTGCAACAGTAGCTTAGGTAGAATGAAGTCAAAGATGTTGACCTGAAAGTGTTTGTTCAGTTTGACTTAAAACAAAATTCTGAAATGTTTTCAGCTTAAAATTCGTGGAATTTTTCATCACAGCAGCTGTGTCAAGCTAATGTGAAAACAAATTAAGATTTGCTGAAGCCACACAAGTAATTTGTGGAAGCAAATCTGCTGAATGCCAACTCACACGGTCAAGTCTCGAGCACATTTAAAAAAATTTAGCCTGATTCTAGGCAGGAAATGACCTTACAGTGGGATTGTAAAGCTGCACAATCCTTGCAAGTGCACATTTCTTTACCTGCAGTAAATACAAAGTAAATAATCCTGCACTCAAGTTTTCTTTTAATTAGCATAGAACTGCCCTGTATTGAAAGTTCATGCTCACCTCACCTACAGCAAAGTCAATTGTCAAGTTCACCACAGTTTCTGAAAATTTGTCTCAGAGCGTTCAGCAGTGAGCTGACAAAGCAACAACCATATTTTTCGAGCTCATTGACTTTGCTTTAGTTCAGGGCCTTGGGGTAGATTCATACAACCTTTAGTACCTTTAGCACTTGTTCTGATAGTCATGATCCTCAGAGAGTGGTATGAAAGAGAAACTGCACTCATTAAAAATACAGGGATCTAGCTGCCTTCTGGTTTTAGCTGCTTTTAAAAGATACGTTTCTTTCATTATTTCCAAGAAGAAGGAAAATTACATGTCCTTAGGGCTGTTTGTGTTTCACTTGCTTAGATAGATGACTTACAAAACTAAATTAAAATGCAGCTGATTTTAAGCTGTAAGTGTTTTGAGTAATGCGTTGAGAAATGTCCCTAAGATGGGTCAGACATTTCATAATGCAGTAACAAAACCAGTTTTATCCTCTCATATTCTCTGAGTTCACAGAGAGCTGTAACTGCTACTTCAAAACCCTTTTTTTTCCAGGAAATACAGTTCAAATTAACCAGCAAGGCACAATTTTGACAGCATATATCTGTCTTCTACATAGCCTTTGGTCTAGCAGGGAAGTGTAGAGGCCAAAACTTGCAACTCTAAAGTTTACTGCTTTCTGATGTTTTTCTTTCTCCATCTTGCTGAAATTGAGTACTGGTCCTATTTGTAGAGAATAGGCATTCACAAGACAGTGTTTCATCAGCAGCACCTTTCTTGGCAGAATCCTTAGATTTAATTTAGTCCGATAGATCTGTGTTCTACATTCCCACCTGGCTCCACTGGCTCTGTTTAGACATCAGCTGTGTCACAGTGAATATCTCACAGCTTAAAAGAAATAAAAGGATGAGTATGTGTGATATTACACCCTAAATTAAACAGCTTCCAAAAGAAAGATGAAAATGGGAGAGGGGAGCTACACAGCAACTCACACCATGGCCAAAAAAATTGGAAGCAAATTTAGAGAAAAGAGAGAAAAGAACCAGACAAATGAAAACTCTGTGTCCTCAGAACTGGATATGGTACTTGATTCCTGGATTGGTTGTTTTTATATCCTTCCATGGATTTTTCTTCCCCAGTGAATTCACTGTGTATACTGTTTCTCCCTGCTAGTGAACTAGATCGATATTGAACACAGTCTGTTCGTAGTTTGTTCAGGTAGGGGAAGCCAGTAGAATTTTCAAAAGTATCTTATTTAGCTTTCTGCATTTTTATATAAGAAATATAGATATGCCTCGATGGAAATGTTGAATATTATATTCCTCTCATTCTAAAGAATATGAGCAGATCTATTCTACAGCTGAAATGAAGGCTAATGAATGATACCAGCAGCTCAAATCTCCTTCATTTTAATTTCTGAAATGTCAAATTTTATTAAAAAAAAAAAGGATAAAAATACGCTTAACTGCCAATACATTACCCAAATTGCCAAAAGCAATTTTGCCTATAATAGAACTATTGTGGGCTGAAGCATTTGGATCAAGCAGTGCAAGATTGATATGTTTTTCTTGATACAATTCAGTGAATGTGCTATCCTTGTGGAATTTTCCATGAGAGTCTTTTGGGGAGAAAATACAGTGGACAAAATTTCTTTGACTTGCAATTAGATTTTTCCAAGTTGTCTTTTCAATTATCTGTAAATGATAGCCTGATACACATTTCTGATGTTTAAAAGGCAATGCAATTTTTCTATTGGCAAGAAACCTGTTTAGCAAGGAAATTTTGGGATGATACAGGCACAGTCATTTAAAATACAGTTGAGCCACTATATTAATTGACTTTTTAAGATCTACTGAGCTAATGAGCATTTTGGAAGACCAGTAACATTTCTGCAGCCAGCCATAGAAAGGGTAGTGAAGCTTAAGATGCCTTTTCCTGCATGTCTTGTGTTTCTGTATCTTGCTCTGGAGGAATCTTTCCTGAACTTTTTGTGCTGCAGCCTGGTATGTAATGCAGATGCCTCATGAGGTTTGCAGTGACTGTGAGTCTGGCTGAGTGCTGGAACAGAAGCCTGGATTAGAGGCATGCTAAATTTACTCTGGAAGGCAGGATAAATGACATGGCACCGAGTTCTCTCATTCTGCACCAGATATTCACAATGACACTCTCAGGTGCCTCTCAGAGCCACGCAGCTGTCTATACATAGAGAGCTGAATCAAAAAATATTTAGTATTTTAGGTGAAATCTTGACAACTCTGACTTAAGGTAACATTCTCTGTTAACTGAATTGATCTCAGAGTTTTGTCTTCTTGCCCAAATGTCTTTTTGTTTAAATGCCACCTGATACTGATAGCTGTAGTATGCGTAGTTTTCTGTTAGCAAACCAGGTTGAAACCACTTATCTTTGTTATGCTGACCGATAAATAAATAGTAGTGATTTGCCTGTATCTAACATGGGTTCTATAGCACTCACTGAACCTCCCAGTCTCCTTTGCTAGTCTCTGTTTACTGTGCTTCTTTCTATATTTCATTTTTCATATCTAATTTTGATGGCAGAATTGAATGCTCCAACCATTTTAGTGTATTTCTTGGTAGAAATATTCATTCAACATTCATTCATTCATTCAACAAATTCCTGTATTTGGTTCAGACAACTAATTTTGAACATGTTTTGTTACAATGCCAAAAGCTAGTATATTCTTTCAAAATCATCATTTCTGTTCAAATAATTGGTTAAAAGTAAAGTACCACAGAATAGATATCTATAAGACTAAAAATTGTGCATATTAAAGTTAATTGACTGACTCACTGGAATTCAGCAAGTCTTCAGCACTTGAATTAGGCTGAATAAGCTCCTCACAAGGTAGTGAAGAGAATAGGAATCTCCAGAGAACATTTAGAATATTTGGTGCGCTGGAAATGAGATTTTTTTTCTTTGGGAGGTCCATACTTTTTTCCTTTAACTTTGAAAAGGCTGTTAAGTTCCAGCTGAGGTGCTAACAGCAAAGTAAGCTCAGCTTTGGATGCCAAAGTAAACATATAGCTGGGAATGTTCAGGAATCTTATATGTCCTAGTTCATAATGAATTGCACCATCAAGATTTGTACCTGTATCGACTGACTGCACAGTCTGCATTTTGCTTTGTAAAAAGGTGGTTGTACAAGCAATTATCTGCTTTTAAATGGATGTGGAAATTTTACTGGAGTGATGGACTCTGTGCAAATTGTGGTAGCCATAAAAGCGCCAGTACTTCTTTAATTTGGTATTATCCATTTTCTCTAGGGATGCATAAAACCTAGTAGTTGTTTAAGCCTTTAAAATAGAAAAAGAGCTGAACATAGACATTGATAATAAATTTCATACTTAAGCAAGAGGAGATATTTAGCAGATTTTTTTTTTTCCAGTTTGTATCTGGTCTCAGAAAGGAAAGGTTTATGATTAAGGGCTTAGTATCTGAGAAAATCAGTAGCTCAGAAAGTGAGCCAGTGCTGCCTGGGTATGTGAAGCAAAATAACTGTGTCCTGTATAGAAAGATAGATGAGTTCCAGGGGAAGGACAGTGTGGGAAACAGGAGCGGAGAGACAAAAAGTTTGGAAAAGTAGTATCAGTCAACGAAAAACAAAAAACCCAAAAATTATATATATATTTTTTTTTTTTTAATTGAGACTCTTGCTTTTCTTCTTGTGGGAGATATTGAATAATTTTTTTTAAAGCCCAGAACACGCCTCCCCCCTTGCAAAAAATAAAAAAAAAAATGTGGCAGTATGCCAATTCTTATTTAAATACACTTCTTTAAGAGTGCTTTCTGCTGGTGTGATTTAAAGGAAGTGGAGTCAGATCAGTGTAAAGTCAGAATAAGACTGGAGAGCCAGTGATTTAGTAGATATAAATTTAAAGTAGATTTACCATAAGAACTATAACCAGGGTAGAAGAAGACTCTGTACTGTTATGACCTCAATATGATGTTTAAAATAATTTCAGGTCAATATATTTGTAAGTCAGTGAGGAAAGTACTAATAGGAGCTATGTTTCTGATTGGCCAATGACATTTGACAAGGTATGTTAAGAGTTTTCTTCTGCAGTTCTGGAAGTCTTGTGGTATCAAGGGATTCCTACATGTTTTTGTGTTTAAGCATTTAGACAGTTTTCTCCTAAATGCTCTGCTCACAAACATATTTGCTGCTTTTCTTTGTGAAAACATGTTCTTGTCAGGAAGCAGCCCAAGCACTGCATTAGCACGGGAATGGTGAGCATCCATCATTCCTTATCTCCCTCTTCAGTTGCCATGGAAAATGATAACAGAAAAAGCAGAGATGCAGCATGATGGGACAGGTAGATACACAGTCCCTGGGGGCTGGACCTTGCTATTTTGTAGTTTCTTGTACTGTCTCTAATGAAGAAAAAGCCCTTCTCTCTAAGGGATCAGCCCCAGAAAGAAAGGTCTCTCTTCCATGCAAGTGGATAGTTTCTCCAAGTCCAGGACTCTTTTCAGTGCACTGCTCCCATGGTGTGTCATGCCAAGGTTTGTCCTTTTTATAGCCCTTTCACCAGGGGTCCCTTTAATCCTCTTTTGGATTGCGTGCAGTGGGAACAGGCAGTTTACACAGAATTCTGACCTGATTTTTTTACTCTGAGTACTCTTGCAAGGAAAATAGACTGATGCATAAGAAAACACACATTTAATTTTACAACAGGAAGAGTCTACAAGTCCCCAGCCATTAAAAGAGAATAGATAGATTTGCTTGGAAATGTGAGCAGCCAGGTTGGATTTGATATTAGTGTACACTGAGGCACCTTCACACGAAAAGGATGCTACAGAGGGTTGTTAATGTGAGAGTAAATTAAAATTGCATATGCTTTTAGGTCTTTTAGAGATCTGAAGCAAGATAATGGAGACTAAGTGGTTCAACTACTTTAAAAATTTTTAGAAAAGGGGGAGGGGGGTTGGACTAACAAGTATGAATATGTTTACAATAATATTAAAAGATGTATGCCTAGGCAGGACAATTGACTCTCACTAAGATTTTGCTCATGTCATTTCAGCATTTTATATAAATCCATCTGTTGTCTCCAACTCTAGGTAGAAATTGCTTCCCCTGTAGCGCCTAAAAGAAATTGCTTAAAGTTTTACTCAGTGCATCTATACCAGCACATTCAAAGAGAATATTATTCACTTAAGCTTTATGCAAAACTGGTCTTTCTCTTGTCAAAGAAAGCAAACATTTAAGGAACAGAATGATTCAGGTAATTGACCCTAATCATCTGCTTCTGCTGGGTTTGAACACCTTTCCTAGCTTGGTGTCAATACAGAGACATAGAGAAAGATTGTTATGAGAATCTCACTGCCTTTGCTTTGCATTGCCATTCCTGGAGATCCCTTGGCGTGCCCAAAATAGCAAAGGTTGCATATAAAAGCAGGGCAAAAAACCAGCAGCAATTAAAAAAATGCTGACAGAAGTTGGAAAACGTCTGAGCTGAAAACTGTCCAATATGCTGAACAGCTACATCAAGCTCATAGTGTCCTTTTCCCTCTGTGCAGATCTGAAGTCAGAGAGACTTTGATATTAGGCTTTGATTTTACTAACAGACCTCACCCATCACAGTTAGCCTGTATTGGATGGGAAAGAATCCCACGAGAAATGTGGGAGAGTTTCAGAGCTAGTGGCATGTCCCTTTCAGAGCAAGACTGACACATGGGATACAGTCACCTGGAAGGACACAGTGGAGGTAATGGTCTGACTCAGGGTAACCCCATATATTTGTGTGTCAAAAATTATTTCATAATGTGTCTCTTTTACAGAATCACAGGGTGGGTCAGGTTGGAAAGAACCATAGTGGGGCATCTGGTCCAACCTCTCAGCTCAAGCAGTTTCATCCCAGAGCACCTGGCACACTTTTGTGTCCAGATAGTTCTTGGATATCCCCAGGGAGGGGGGATATCCACAGCCTATCTGGGCAACCTGTTCCAATGCTCTGTCACCTGCACAGTAAGGAACTTCTTCCTCATGTTCAGCTGGGACTTCCCGTGCATCAGTTCCTGCCCATTGCTTCTTGTCTCATTGCTGGGCACCGCTGAGAAGAATCTGGTCCATCCTCTGACCCCTCCCTGCAGACATTGGCAGACATTGACGAGGTTCCCTCTCAGTGTCTCTTCTCCAGGCTGAACCTCCCTCAGCCTTTCCTCATCAGAGAGATGCTCCAGTCCCTTAGTCATCTTCGTAGCCCTCCCCTGGACCCTATCCCGGAGCTCCATGTCTGTCTTGCACAGAGGAGTCCAGAATTTAATTGACAACTTTTAGTTGTCAGCAGCACTTGTTCTGCCACAGGAACTGAAAAACAGGCCAGGGAGGTCTCTATTTTACAAGAATGTAATTTGTTAATTGCACATTAACTTTGCCTTTTGAACAGTCACCACATAAATTTTGATTGCTTGGTTCAGCACTTGGTCTATCATCTATTTGTATCAGCGACAGTACAAAGTCAGGATTTTTCTTTCCCTCTTTCACTTCTTGGTCAACAGTGCAGGGGACCATTTCCATAATCCTTTTCTTATGAGAAATCTTTTCCTGGGCATTAAAGATATCCTGTTTCCTAGGTTTGTGAATACTTCGATTATCACCAGTACTTTGTGCTATACACAGAATTTGCATAAAAAGTGTTTGCTGTACTGCTGACAAAAATAGCATATTCCAAAAAAAACCATATCCATTAAATGAAAAAGGAAAGTATGAAGATCCGCTAACATCAGAAGGTACTGTATCGAAATATTAGCAAGTCATCTAGATCAGGTAATAGATGATATTCTGAGAAGTCCTAATAAACAGAGGCTAAATAAACAGAGAAGTTGGCATAGATTAAGAAAGATATAACACACATGCACACACATTTACCACTTTTCATTTTCCACCAAATTACTTTCAATGGAGGAGCAAAAATCCAGTCTTGTAAATCCATACTTGAAGCTCTTTTAGCTCATTAATCCCATTTCTTAAAGGCCCGTATGTGATTGAAAAGTGAGTAATTAAATCCATGTTGACTGTGCCTATTTATGAAAACCTGGTGCATATACAATGTATTTACATTGTTAAATAGACATTAGAAGTGCTTTAATGTAGTAGTTCTATAGTATGCAGTACGTGGTAGCTCTATATTTTGTTTATACTTGGTAATTTTCTTGCTTGATGTGACTTTTGGTGAGTTTTAACATTTGCCCAGCCAGTCTCTCTGTTTCTCTCTTTCTCTGTGAGGTTCACATGTAAACTGCTTTAAAGATTGCATAATGACTGTTTGGCATATCCTACAGGCAAAGGCCCAGAAACCCTTTTTGCTGGCTATAACCTCAATGATAATGAGTGGCACACAGTGCGTGTGGTGCGGCGAGGAAAAGGTTTAAAATTAATGGTGGATGACCAGCAGGCCGTGACAGGTAGTGTGGCATTGTGATTGCATGATTCCATGTTTACTGGGGGGAAACACGAGACAAAAAACTAAAAATGACAGAAGTAAAATGGCTTTATCTGAAAGAAACAGATGTTTTTCCTTTTCTTGGGTAAGAGTCAAAATCCATGTTATGCATCCTGGAATGCTGGTACAACAAGTGTGTTACTACACTTGATGTTAATGTTGCTCTAAGGTTGCTGTTGAAATTACTGGAAACCTTTGTGCTGACTTTAAATGAATGTTTTCATGCAGTAATTGGAGAGAAGTGATTTGATACATCACTAATGAGAAGGCAAGCAAAATGCTTTTGGCAACATGTTGTTAAGGCTAAACTCTAAGCCACTGCTGGAAGAAATAATTTCATAAACATGTGAAAGATACTCTACTGTGGTTTGAACCTTGCATCACCTGTCCTCAATAATTGTATATTAGGCAGCATGTTTTTCTCAAATACTAAAATAGCAGTTGGGATGGGAGAAAAAAAACGACGTGCATGCTGGCAGATATTAGAAATGTGTTTTGATATTTATATTATCAGAAAGGTTAATAGAGAACACACTGATTTTGTCCTGCACAAGACAATGCTTGTATGACACGTATGCTAACAACATACATGTTGTTGATAGCAACTGATCTGGCTGCTGGCCCTGATTCCTCTCACAGTACAATGTGCCTAATTTTTTGTTAGCTATTTAGAGTTATCCTTTGGTTTTGTGTAGCATTAAGCAACTTTTATAATTGGTTCTAAGCTTTGTTAAAATGGTAACAAGTTAAATGGTTTTTTTTCAAAGAGGAATGTACCATCTTCAATAATCCCTTTTCACTTCAGCAGAACACTGAGAGTTGTGTCACTCACTGGTAGAAAAATAATTCATATAGTTGCAAGAACATATTTTCTAGAATTCTTCAAAAATTACCAATGTATCTTCCAGAGCTGAAGTCTGTGTATGTTATGATGCCTAGGGTCATTCTCCCAAGAATGTAGATGGCCTAAATAATTTATTTTCTTTTTGATAATAAATTTTTAGTATGGGTGGAAGTATACTGAAAAATATTACAATCTTGCTGCTTCAACTACCACTCAAGGCAGATTCTAATAGAGTGGAAATTGTTTAGATCAAAATCCAGTGCAAGATCCAAATGCACAATTCCTGGACTCCTCATGGCAGAGTTCTTATTTACAAACAATTCAGGTTACATAACCTGGGTCCAGCTTTCTAGTGCAACACTTGTATTCTTTCCACAACCCAGTATCTACATCAAAAACGGCCGGTTAACTTGAATTCCCTCTCAGTTCTTCAAGCTGGAAGTTGTCTGCCTTTGCATAGTCCACAGATGTTTGATATTATTCATCCAAAGGGAGAAATTCATCCCAATATTTTGGAGGGAAAAAGGCTTCCTAACCTCCCTGTAGGAATCTGAGTGGCCAATCTGTGGCCTCCTCCACCAGTGAGGAAGGAACTTTAAATATGGATAATCTGCTGTTAGTCCCAAGAATATCACATTTCCAACAAAGTCTTTATTGTTGTGTAACTGATGAGATTTTTTGTTTTGTTTAGTTTTGGGGGGTGGGGTTTTTTTGGGTTGTTTTGGGTTTTTTTCAACACTGAGTGTTTTAAAAGCCTTTATAAGATTAAATTTCAAATGTATGTAATAGAATTTAATGTGTAGTAGTTTTGAATTTCTTGAAAGGGTAGGGAAAGCGTTGCCATATGAGGTTAAATTGTGCTAGCTCTAAACTGCTTAGAACTTTGCTTCAGATGTCCCAGCTATCATAAATTTGGTTAAAATGTAACCCACTCATTTTTCCTGTGAAAGGTTATTGTGGTGTTACAAGGACAATAAGGAAGAAAATTGACTTCCTACTAAAAATTCCAGCTTTCTCCTGCTACACATTCTGTTTTCCTTTTTTGATTCCATTTCCTATTTGGAAGAAACCCCATCAGATCTAGAAATCTTAAGCTGGAGGAAAAGCCATTAAATAATTCATCCTGACTTTCCAGTTTTTACAGATTATAAAATACCACTTAGTCATTTGTGAGTTGTGCTTGGTTCTCTTTGAGAAATGCATAATATGTGCATGGATAGATAATACAATTCAGAGACATAACAAGCTTTCATTGGAGGTCATGCAGGTGGTTTTGAAGAAATTACTCATCATAGAAGAGTTTACATACTTCCAGCCCTGATGCACCTTATTTTCTAAAAACGAATATCAAATTAAAGTGGGTTGAAGCTCACTAAAGTTGGATTACAGAATAGTTTATGGTTATGAACAGAAATTCAACTGGCCTTTTGTATGATGTTTTTCGACAAACCTGATAAAATTATTAGAAAAAAAAGAGGTGACAAACAAAATTTTAAAACCACCACCAAACCCCCAAATGCCCAACCTTGTAAGTACAAGTTACACTCTCTCTCTTTTCCTTCACTGCTGAATTTACAAGTCCTGTGGAGCATCATGTGAAGTCTCAAGTCCTGTTTTCATGTTTGTAGAACTGAAATGTTGGAGGGGGATTTGGGATGTGAGCCCAGATTCTGGAACATTTTTATTACTACGCTCAAAGAAAGAAATACATTTAATGTAGTGGGGATACTGTGCTACAGGCCAAAGCTCAGTGGATTTTTGCCATGACATTAATGCAATGCCATCTGAAGGATGTATTCCAGACTGGAATACATAATGTTCCTCTCTAAAACTTGATCTTCAGCTCTTTGGCTGTGATCCAACATACAGCCCTTGTCCCAGCAAAAAATAGATGTTTGGCATTTTTCAAGACAGCTTCCTGACTCATTACTGCAAGGAAGAACACACTTTTTCTTAATACATTCAGGGCAAGTGGTATCTTCAGAACTGATGTTTAGAAACAAGGATATCAAGAAGACTGTCCCTGGGGTTCAAGGTGCCTCTTGCAGTGCTCAGTCCTGTGAGTGCAGATCCCAGGTGGTGGTGGTGTTCAAAGACACCAGTAAGTTCTCATACAGAACTCATCCTGAAGCTAAATAAGCTACTTGTAAACATTTATCATAAATTATTAGAGCAATTTTTGCACCTGAATGGTATTAAAACTTACAGTACTCTCTTCTCTGTAATTTCACTGATGCCTGTACTTGTACCTCAGTGCTGTGACTTAACCTGCTTGTGAATTCATCTCCCTGGGCAAATCTCAGATATCGACATTTCTCTTTCCCTTGTCTTTTCCCTGTCACACACGTCTACGGACACTTCCTTAGGACACCTACAAAGGTACAGCTGTGTCAGCTTCCTCCAGGCTTTGTTCACCATTTCTGACATGTCCAGCCTGGGGCAGCGCTCACACTCTCTCTTGAAACAGTATATTTGAGGATGGACAGAAGGAATTTGGCTTGCCAACAGCTTTGCCACTGTGGAAACTTGAATTAGAGCAGTTTTATGCCAGTATTTAGTTCAGCTTGGCTAGGTCTGCTCTTCACCTTCTCTGTACTCCATGAGAGACATGATACAGCTAAGGAACTGGGTAATCTAGGCCATGGTTTGCAAAAGGTACATTAAGTGGTGAAATTCATTAGTAATAAGAAGCTGTTTTTCCACAAAATGTGACCATGAATCAGCCCTGTGAAAATACTGCCCTACTTCTTTAAAATAAGCATGGAAAAAATTGGAAGTTCTTTCAGAAAAGGGAACACTTCAGTGAACACAATTTTGATGTGCTGGGTAAGGTATTTAATAACTAGCTTAAAAACTTACCTGACCTGTATGCAGTGTACTCTGGCAGTGCTGATCCTTTCCTCCAGATTAGCTCTACAGTCAGCAGATTTCAGGCTTCTTGCTCTGCAGTGGTCCTTGCATGACCGAGAAAACTCAAATGCAGCTGTGGGGCTTGCTTTTGGCCACCTTTCTGACAAAAGCAAGTCCCTTGTTGTTTCCAGGGTTACAAAACACTGGCATGCCCCCTTCCTGAAGACTTTCTGGTCAGCCCACCTGTTGGGCTCTGCCCTTTCTCCCATGGTTTATCCCCATGGTACAAAGCCAGTTGCTTTCAAGCAGCTGTCCACCCTTGTCACACAGGGCTTTGCAGCAGGGCCAGCATTAATGTACCTAACACAGCTGAAACAGGAATCTGTCCTTCCTCTAGCAAAATCATGCCCATTGAATCAAAACATATGGAATAATATCCCTCAAGCTGTTCTCTTTCCCTTTCATGAAACTCTGATATTGTTGGTTTAGCTCTGAGATTGGCCTTTGTGATTCTCACGTTAAGTAATTGCACTTGCTTACAGTAAAACCCCACATCTGGTTAAGTGTAACTAAAGAAAGGGATTTTGTTAGCAGTTTAATATACTCTTGTAAACTGTTTCAGTTTAGAAATCTTGCTGTTTGCCTTATCCAAACGTACTGAACATATTGGAAAGGCTCCTGGATTTACCAGTAATTAAGATGAATTTGGAAGAACTCTCTTTGGAGCCAAGAACTGGCCTCACACATTCTGAAAAGTGTGAAATTGCTGCAGATACTTAATCGTATGATGTGCTTTTTGACCTCCCATTTCAGACACTAACATGTGTTTTCTTGTTGCTGTTTAAAGGTCAAATGGCTGGCGATCACACACGACTGGAATTCCACAACATAGAAACAGGAATAATAACAGAACGGCGCTACTTGTCTTCTGTGCCTTCTAATTTTATTGGGCATCTACAGAGTCTCACATTTAATGGCATGGCATACATTGACTTATGTAAAAATGGAGACATCGATTATTGTGAGCTAAATGCAAGATTCGGGTTCAGGAACATCATAGCAGACCCTGTAACCTTTAAAACAAAAGCAAGTTATGTTGCACTGGCCACGCTACAAGCGTACACATCTATGCACCTTTTTTTCCAGTTCAAAACCACCTCCCTGGATGGATTGATACTTTTTAACAGTGGCGATGGAAATGATTTCATTGTGGTTGAATTAGTAAAAGGGTATGTATGGATTAGTGTAACGACAAAACCAGTCTGTTCGCAATGTATGTACAGGAGGAAACACACGGGAAAGTTTAGGTTGCAAATCTTTTTTCTGACTGGATAGATGTGATTGATAATGTTTCTTCATGTTGAACTTCATGTGCTTTATTGTGACTCTTTCTTTCAGATGAAGCTAGATGCCTGAAATGTATGAAAGTAAATAATAGGTATAACTTCTCTCGTGTTTACCACAAAGAAGTACTAGTTTGTAGCCTCCCTCTTGTTCTCTCTCTACGTATGTATGCATGTCTTGGTACATGGAGTGCTTGTTGCTTTCCAGAAACTTGGGACTTCACCTCAGCTCATCCAAACGAGTGGCAATTTCTCAGAATGACAGTTGCTTCCCCATCTGGCATTCATTGTTGTCTTCTGGTTTTGCCAGCTCTGCTGAGGAGTACAAGCAAATAGACAATATTAGACATATTAATTAGTGCCCCCTTGCTATGTAAAGAAAAAGGAAACTTTTCCAATTTTTTCTCTTTTCCCAGGTATTTACACTATGTGTTTGACTTGGGAAATGGTGCCAACCTCATCAAGGGAAGTTCTAATAAACCTCTGAATGACAACCAGTGGCATAATGTCATGATATCAAGGGATACCAACAACCTACACACTGTAAAGATTGACACTAAAATCACAACACAGAGCACAGCAGGAGCCAGAAATTTAGATCTCAAAAGTAAGTACAGTTATTCTTTTGTAATCTACAGTGAGGGCCATTACAGAATGATAAACAGAATAAATCATGGATGTAAAGTATGATATAATTTTATAATATTGTATGAAACCTTTTATTTTATACTAATTAATATGAACACAAAAGAGAACATCATCTTAACCCAACAATGCCAGTTTAGTATTAGTTCTGCACAGGTAGGTACAACTTTAAACATGTGAAGATCCTATGGGAAAAAAAAAAAGGTAGGAAATTGTAATAACACAGAGTGGCCCATATAAACCAAAAGATAACTGAGGGACTGGAGGAAGCCTACAAAGTGGCATATCATGCTTATCTAAATATATAATTTATTGTAATTTCAATTGCAGGTGGGATAAACTTTGTTTTATAGCACTAAACCTACATGTTATAAATCCAGCTAGGTTCTTAAGATCCATTTTTTATAAATATATGTATATTTTAAAATAAGTTATAGTAACAAGTTCTACGGATGGGTTTCTGAAAAGCTAATTTGCATCTGAGGAAAATATCTTTTTGGAAGGATCTATAAGTAAGTGTGCTTTTTAAATAATGACTACCTAATCAGACATAAGAATACATGTTCTGGTTGTGTGGAAAAGTACTGTGTATTTTAACATTCTTTAAGAAGGCTCTTGGCAGGAAAACTGAAATTTCGTAACAGTCAAAGAAATATGATATTTCAAAAGCCAGGATGTTCAAAGTAGATATTAATATTCCATCAAGAGCTTATTCCTTGCTGGATTTTCTTTTAACTGTCTCTGAGTCACAGATAATGAGCTGACCTTGGTAATTATGCTGGATTTTGTGATATTTCACATGTTTGCCTCACTTGAAAGTGCTATTAAGATTGTAAGAAAGACTGTGAAAACAGTATCCTGATATGTCATAATCTTCAATAAGGGATTCTTTTATTTATAAACCTAGGATTTCTGATAAAGCTTTTTGGATGGCTCACACTCCTTTCCTAAAGTAGCATTTGAAATTTGTGCCATGTTATTTCTGCGGTTTGCATTTATTGAAACAGTGTAATATTTCAACATTGTTTTTGATGCTGTAGAAAAAGCAACCACTTTGTGCCTTGATATTTTTCAGATGGCAACTACTACTTATGCATATGTGTATGTCTTTAATATGTTTGGCTTTTTTCCTAGTAGTTAAATCAAGCATGGGTAGGAAAAAAAAAAATCCTGTTGCGAGCTGATAATTAACGCAGCCATTTTATTCGACATACTTTTCAAACCAGTTGCGGTGTGTCTTTGGTATGTCGCTTTATTCGGTATGTCGCTTTATTCAAGGAAAGCGGATCAAGTTCGCTCCATGTGCTCGCTAAAGGCACTAGAGAGCGCTGTGATCTCGCCGAACGCGCTGCCCAGGGAAGGCTCATCAGCGAGGACAACCTGCAAAATCCAACATCCCTTTGTGTGCCGCACTTTGAAAATGCTACTTTCGCCATACGCTTTTGAACTAAAACTGTATCCATAGCTGTCGCGTTTTCTAACCTTGAATTCCTTTGGGAAAAAAAAAAAAGAAAAAGAAAAAAAAAAAAAAAGAAAAAGAAATGAGGAGCATGAAAAAACATACTGAGATTTGAAGCGAGGAAGGTGAATTGTGTTAGATGATTTTCTGTAATTTGCCACCCAGGGAATGTGGATAGTAAAAGAATAAGAAGCCTGACATGTTCAGTGCAGAAATATATAGCAAGCACCTCTTCTCTAAAACTGGTCTAATATACGCAGATCCTCAACCTCTGTCTCCTCATAACAGTATGCCTCATTTCATTTTATTTTCCTAAATGTATTATACTACATTTTGCTCCATCAGCTTCCCTTACATATGGCACAGTATATATCATGAGAATTTTGGTTGGATTTGGGAGGGGCTTCAAGCTGATACTTTTTAGCCAGCAGGCTAAAAGAGAGAAAAAAAATGCCTTTCATTACTGTTTTTCCTTCCTTTGTATTTAGTAGAAATGGTCTCCTGTAGTTGCTTCTTTTCTACTTTACATCAGCATTTCTTGCAATGACATATTTCTGTTGTGCTATAAACCCTCCATACACTTTCCTGATATAAATAGTTACAATTAATTCATTGTCCTGTAGTATTTTAGCCTTAGCAACAAAGCAAAAGCACTGCTATCAATGGTTCTGTTTAACCGGAGTTATCATTAGGTAAAATATAAATGTGTGCAGATAGTATGGAACCTGCAGCCATTCTGAGTAATTGCAGAGTTACCAGACTTCTGATTTTGAAATCCAAGTTGATCCTGGAAAAAGAAATCCTCTACATGTGGGTTTTTGCAAATACACAGTGAATTCAGCCCAAAGATAAGACACAGATTGTGTTGTTGAGCCTGCACAGCATGGAAGTTGTCTGGGAAAGCAGACAGCTGCCATAAAAGTATGGGAGAGAATTTCCAATATATATTTCCTTTTGGGTGTAGCATTTGGCTATGTAACACAGAAAGTTCATTATCACACACATCGGTTCCCTGCATAACCTTTGGTACAATTTCAGCAGCTACCGGTGGAAACACATATATTACATCCTGCAGCCTAATTATTGCCGTAATTAGGTGGGTAAATTATAAATTGGAGACAAATAAATGAGTGAAAATAATTCTGTGTTTGGGATTCCAAGAACTGTGTTACTTTTCCTCGCAGGGAAAATTAGCAAAGTGTGCTGAGGTGCAGTTCTAGCAGATAACCCGTAAAGATAAATGAGTCTGAACAGCAAAAGCAGTGCAGCTCAAGCCTGCCAACACAGTTACACAGCAAATTTCCTTTCATATATTTCATGAGCAGATTCTCTGTCCTGCTCTCAGGATAGCTCAGATGGTTGGCACGGCTGCAATTCAAGGCCTGAAAGAGTTGGGTGGAGGGGAATTCTTGCTTTCTGTACTTGACGCTGTGCTCTGAAGTTCTGAGGGGTCTGAGTACCCTCAAAGGGCACGGAAAAACAAGTGAAAATGGAATTTCACTTCTTGATGGAGTGACTACATCAGTGGACAAGGGAAAGATTACAGATGTCATTTATCTGGACTTCTGTAAAGCCTTTGACACGGTCACCCACAACATCCTTCTCTCCAAACTGGAGAGAGGTGGATTTCATGAGCGGATTTTTAGATGGATGACAAAGTGGTTGGCCAGTTGCATCCAGTAGTGGTCAACAACTCAAGTGGTGTCTCTCAGGGGTCCTTACTGGGACCAGTGTAATTAAACACATTCGTTAATGACATAGACAGAGGGATTGAGTGCACCCTCAGCATATTTGCTGGTGACACCGAGCTGAGTGGTGTGGTTGGCACAACTGAAGGATGGGACGCCATCCAGAGGGACCTGGACAAGCTTGAGAAGTAGGCCCATTGTACTCTCATGAGGTTTAATAAGACCAAGAACAGGTGATGCACATGGGATGGGGCAACCCCCAGTGTCAACATGGGCTGGGGGATGAACAGATCGAGAGCAGCCTTGCCCAGAAGGACTTGGGGGTGCTGGTGGACGGGAGGCTGGATGTGAGCTGGCCATATGTGCTGGGAGCCCAGAGAGCCAACTGTGTCCTAGGCTGCACTGGGAGCACCATGGGCAGCAGGGGAGAGAGGTGATTCTGCCCCTATGATCTGCCCTGCTGGGACCCCACCTGGAATATTGCATCCAGCTCTGGGGTCCCAGCACAGGGGGCACAGGGACCTGTTGGAGCCAGTCCAGAAGAGGCCACCAAGATGATCTGAGGGGTGGAACACCTCTGCTACGAGGAAAGGCTGAGAGTGTTGGGGTTGTTCAGTCTGGAAAGGAGAAAGCTTTGGCGTGACCTAATTGTGGCTTCTAGTACCTGAAGGGAGCCTGGAAGAAAGCTGGAGAGGGACTTGGTACAAGGGCCTGTAGTGACAGGACAGGGCTTCAAACTGAAAGAGTGGATTTAGGTTAGATATTAGGAAGAAATTCTTTACTGTGAGGGTGTTGAGGCACTGGCACAGGTTGCCCAGAGGAGCTGTGGATGCCCCATCCCCAGAAATGTTCAAGGCCAGGCTGGATGGAGCTCTGAGCAACCTGGTCTACTGGAAGGTGTCCCTGCCCATGGCAAAGGGGTTGGAACAAGATGATCTTTAAGGTCCCTTCCAACACAAACCATTTTGTGATCCTTGTTCCTCTCTGTTGGCAAAGAAATGCTGTCTCCCTTTCTCAGACTGTGAGTTTTACAACATCTATAATGTCTCTTCCCTCTCCACATTTTTTTTCATGTGGTATGGGAAACTGTAGTTCTGTCAGAAATTATTTTATAAGTACTTAAAGATGCATGATCTGCTTCCGAGGAGGAGGACATCCTCAAGCACACTTTGTATCCACTTACCTACTGGGGTTTAATCTTCCTCTTGCTTCTCTCCTACACATATAGGCAGTATTTTAATCCCCAAAGCTTTCACACACTTTTTTAAACAGCAGGCATAAAAAACCCTGCAAATATCCAATCAGAATTCTCCTGGAATACCCATCAGAAAATATTTTAGCATTTTAATTGTTAACAAGTTGAAATGAGAAGCTGAGATATTGTACTCTTACCAAATGAGGAGGTAAAGAATGCCTCAGTTGTTTCATATTGAACAATAAGTAGTTACATAGTTTTGTATGAGTTGGTAGTATCAGTACATCAGTATCCAATCCAATTTTAAACTTTCCACATCACAGAACGTATTCACAGATATGCTGTATCCTCTAAGATGATCTGCAGTCATCCCCTAGTCTTGATATTTGGCTAACTACATTTTTCTTAGTAGGAAATCACCATTCTGAAAAAAAATATTCTGCACAGCTGAACATTTATGGGTTAACTTTTGCTGCCTGTGCATCATTTCATATATAAAGACCTGCTTTTTTGAACTGACATTCATAATTTCAACTTGTCTTACTGTCATCATCTTTCATGTGGCCTTCCCAAATGTCAGTTTTAGAGCCCATTGTAAGTCATATGTTATTCCTGCATTGTTATATCACTGCATCCTCAAAAAAATGCTGTTCATATTAGAGCACACATCAGAATCAGCCTGACTGGAATAAAATAACCTGTCTAGATCTCTCTTTGTATGTTTTACTTTTATTTTTGTATTTCTTCACTGGCCCCAGCTTCCTTTATTCTTTTGAGATAGGGCTGCTGCTTCTATCTACATTTGCTTTTTCGCTTGCTGTTTTGTCCTGTACTGTGAAAACAGACTAGACTGAAGCACCTGAAAGAAAAGTAGTTATATTTATTTCTGGTATCACCTCAATGGTTTTAAAAATGCACCAAATTATAGTTCTTCAATGTGCATAACGATTCACTTGGCAATTAATTCATTCTTGTAAACCTTGAATGCAATTAACTAAATTGTCAGTAGATATATTAGCCTGGCATATCCATTGATGATTTGGAATAGTTCCTTAATCTATTGATATTGCATTTGCCTGTCAAAGTAGGTTATTCATGCTGAGCTAAATTGGTCTTGATCATAACAAGGAATTCCTGTTTCAGCAATGGAAATTGAAGTTGTTTCAATTTCATGTAATATTTCTCTCTGCTGTTTTATATTGAGGCAGTTATTATTGTTGCTTCATTATATGTTTTTCTCTACGTTGCAACGTCTCTATCAACAGCAGTGATCCTTTATATTTTTATTACTAGAGAAACAAAGCTTTAAGGAGCACAGAAACATTGTACAAATGAGCAAGTATTAATGCTTAAATTTCTCAAATAATCGTGCGTGAGCTAAATGTAATGACCTTGCCAGTGGGCTGTGAATTCTTCATGCAGAAATAATGTTCTGTTCCAAATACAGAGTTCCAAATACTGTCAACAGCAAATAGATCTTCCCACTGTGACCTATTGGAGTAGACAATGGCAAATGCAGCTGTTGTCTTCCTGATAGCGTAGGAAAGAAGACTCTGCACAGAGGAAAAACAAGGGACTTAGAACTCTTCTTTGAGACTTCCTATGTAACAAAGTTCTAGGAGTAGATCAGGTCATAGGACAATCTGGTCCAATGGGAATTCCTTAATCCTCCTTTCTTTGCCACTTTTCACATGCTGCTTCTAAATGGCAATGCTGTCTACCAGGCTGTGAAAATAATTTTGATAGTGCTAAGCCTTCAGAAACTGTATCCAAATTGCCAAAATTATAAGATGGAGAAAAAAATTGAAAATCTATTCCAGTAGTTCTGGATTAAGTAAAGATATTCTAGAGCTTGCACTGTGAAGTCAACAACAATGCAATAGTCTGTCAGATCAGTACACGGTGAGAAGGGTTTTTGTTTTCTGCTGCTTCTCCCCTGTTCTTCACAGTCTTTCATACGCATATGACTGGACAGATTTCCCTTCATTCCTACAGCTGTTTGACATGCAGGTTATTACTGCTGGTGATTGTGAAATTTCATTCAAGCCTATCCAGAACACCAAGTAAAAGTTATGTTAAGGCTAATACAGGAAACATGTATGCTCTTAAAACTTACCAAAACCTCTGTATATTTAGTATAAANCAGATACACAGAGTGAAGAAGTATATCCTAAATTTTCTTTAAAATGTGCTGCTTTGAACCCTCATTAACCTTGGTATTTTAACTGAGCAGTCCTTTTTTGCAAAAGGGCAGCTTTGTGGAATATCCTCAGAGTCTGAATGTGATTGTCTTGCTCAAAAGTAATATTGTATAAAAAGTTACTCTCTGCAAGCCTACATTCAAAATGAGAATGTTTAACATCTCATCTCAGCTATTTGGTAGCTTTATGTGGAGAATTGTGCCTGAACCATTTGCCAAAGGAAGAGTTTTGTAGATGATAATCTCTGAGGTCTAGTGTGTCTGTTGGAAAGAGGAATTCCTCACTATTTTGAAAGCAGGCTCTGCTAAGAGCATGTGTTGGCTGTTAAAGCAGAGAGTGAAAACATTATAGCAGGAGGAAGGGAGATCTGAATATACTGTGCCATACAAATGCCAGCTTTGCCAGATTTTGTCCATTTTTCAGGTGTATACAATCTCCAAAAGTGGTCAGAACAGGAAAGAAATGAAGGACATTTGATGTGCTTGAATGCCTCACCTCTCCACCACAGCCATCCCCCTCACACAGAGTAATTGGCCTAGCATTGATTATGTGGGAGATGGATTGCCACGCACATTTATATGGCAATTAGATTTTATTATTTACCATTTAACATGCATCACCAACTTTCCTCACAGTCCATTGCACAAGCAGACTGCTTTGGTTTTACATCTGTTTAATCTTTTTCAATGCCAGTGCTCTCTACCTAGTCTTTAGAGGGGGTAAAAACAAGTAGAGAGAAATAAAGTGGCTGGGAATCTGAGGATTTTTATTGTCAGGAAAATGTTAAATGTTTTTGTGCAACTGTTTCTTGTTTGAGGAAAAACTGTTTTTTGAGAACAGAATGGTTGAGGAAATGGTGGATTTTAACCTGGAGAAATCTTCAGATGTGAGCACTTACTTTTTGGAGTATCTCCTTTTGTCTATTCAAAACTTATCTCCTAAGGATGTTGTTGTGTTGTTGCTGCCTCTTAAACACCAGTACTCCTATGACACAGCTTTACTTGCTTGTGAAACAAAGGTGTATTTGTGGAATCCTTGAGGAGTACTAAACTGAGTCAAAAATTGTAATAAGAATGAAATATGAGCACCAAGTGGTACATGCAGAAGTGGACAGCACATCTAGCAGAGCATAATAAAAAGTTTCTCGGCAGAAGAATGTTTGTGGAACCATGCAAAGTCTTCAGTGTAGTTATGAGTAGTGTGATGGAATCAGGAGATTGGAGGAAAGTGGAGCAGCAGCTATATCTCCACTGTGGACTGCCGTGGAAATTGGTGGCAAGTGAAAACTGTAAGCTGCTCTTCCTGGTGCACCCATCAACCGTAGATTCTTCCTGGTACCTCTTGATTCTCCTTGCCTTTTTTTTGTCAGCGTGGTCTAAAGGGCAGGGCTACAATGAAATTGTAAAAGAACAGTATCAGTCAAGGGAAGAAATATCTTCAAAGTTCAATCCTCTTGACAAATAACTACAATATGTACTATGTGCCAACAAGGGTGCCTGAAGAAAACCCACAATGTCAGCATTTCAGTGCTGGTGATTTCTTTTTTTTTTTTTTTCCCTAATACATTTAATGGGGTATTCAAGCAAGATACTGAAAGCAGTGTAGAATTGGGGTGAAAAGATCAGTTTCTATATTCCTTCCCAAAAGAGTGACTTGCTAACCTAGAAATTCTACTTTTCTTTTCTTTTTTTTTTTCTTTTTATTTTCCTGTAAGCATTTTGCCTTGCTTGGTTATCAGTATAGGGAATGTGAAAGATGAAGGCCACCACCTGTCACATCATAAACAGCCTCTTTCCTGAAGTATTTGAAAGGACAGATAACTCAGCAGAGCCTGGGCAAGTAAACTAGCCACCCTTTCCCTCTTTAGGTGAGAGAGGGTCCAAAAGTGATAGAATTAATCATTCCAACAGGACAAATATTTGAAAAGGCTATTTTTCTTTAAAAAAAAAAAATCACATCAAAACTAAAAGACATCAACCACAAATCAATACCGAAGCTACAGAATGGACTCTTTGAAGTGAGTAAGTGGACATAAAACACTAAGTTCACATTTTCATGTCTTCCCTCAAGTGCCCTTGCAAGTGGTAGACAAAATTCAGTCATGCTTTGCTCTAGCATCAAGCAGGCCTGTGAATGCACAGCAAAGTGCATATTCTCTGCTGCAAAGGGGGTTTGCAAAGCCATATGCTGGAGCGTATGTGCTGCAGAAGCTGTGTGGATGCATCATTTAAGCCTTTGTCAACTGTTCTTCAGTTTGTTAATGGGCTATGATCACAGCGGGCTTCTTGGTTTATGAAAAAAAAGAGCAATTGCGTCTCATCAAACTTTTTTTAAGGACCAAACACTTTCTTGGTATGGAACAAATGGCAGATGTTCACTCAGGACTGATGAAGGTGAGGAGAGACTCTAGAATGACCACTCATCCTCTATTCAGGCCCAGTTTCTTTTCTAAAGTGTGTGCTGAAATCCCCCATTTGAAAGAAGTCTCCACTGTGCTCTGCCTATTGCACAAATTAAATGTGCAAAAGGTGGGTGCTCTTGTACACCGGGGAGGTGAGAAGGGCATCAAGGCCAAGTAGGCTCCTATATTTCAGTGGATGTCAAAGACATCTGAATGCCTGCCTGACATTTTCATTTGAGACAACAGCCCTTGATTCGAGACCAGGATGGTGTCTGTTCTTTTAGTCAGTGCATATTCAGCTTGTGTAGAGTAATTTATTTTCACGATTCAGTTGCCTCAAAAATACCAGGAGATTGTGTGGGTTATCTTAGGATGAGTTCCACCGTGTACGTTGTCGTGCAGTTATTAAGGCACTACAAAGCGATTTCCATTGATCTGGTAACAGCAGCTCATCTGATTTAGGAGGGACTTGAATAAAGTGAGCACTTTTTTATTTTGTGATTAGACTTTCCCTATGGCATTTCTCAGTCTTTGCAGTCCTCCTTCCTCTTTGCCTGCCTGAGGGAAGAAGCTGTTCTATGCTTGATCATTCTGAAATAGCATATTTGGAGAAAAGTACGCCTGACACCTTGGCTTCGCCACAGCCAGATGTTCCTTTGTATTTTCGTGTGTCATATAAAGGAGTTGTGGAGATGCCTGCTGTGTTTTCAGAATCCACCATGGCATGCCAGGGCTATCTATCTCTTTCCTGGGGAGAAACACCACTCTAATACACCACAGAAGCGCTCTCATTCCTAGCCATGGTGGTGATTTAGTGCGATGTGATATTAGAAACATGACAAAGCAGCTTCTTCCAAAATGAAGGAGAAATTAAGAGAATAACTGAAAGTATATTTAAAACCAGCAGCACAACAAGAGATTGGGGGAGAGAATGCCTGCTTTTCGAGAGACTGATGGATTTGAAGATGCTTTTGTAGAGCCATATAAAAATGAGATATTGTCTTTATGGGTTATGAAAAAGTCAAGTGACAATTCCTTCCACTGTTTTATTTCCTCCTTGGTTTTTTTTTTTTTTTTTTAGTCATACCTGGAATCATATTTGAATGAATGAGTTTCATTTCTTGTCAACAAAGGCGTTCAAGAAATGAACACCAGATAAGTGCACAAAGCACACAGACCTAGGAGACTAAAGAAGTCTAACTATATCTTGGCTAAACTACTTGTTCCCTGATGTCACCAGTGTCCTGTACCAAATTGCTGCTGGTCTGGTTAAGGGGTCCAGGTGCACCAGTCACACCTGAGCAGTATTCTTGTGTTGTTACCATTACAAACACACGGAAAACAATTCTCTCTCTACCTATGTTCGAAGACAATGGTAGCTGTTAAATGAAGTTGGTAGTTTTTGCCCACCAGCATGTATCATGTAAGAATTCTCAGGAAAGGAGAAAAGTCTATGAAGTCACCTGTCAGCAATGTCACTAGTGCCAGCTAACAGATCTTAATAACTTTTGTTAGTTATTCAGAAAATAGAACAGCATCTTCAAGCTTTGTTTTACATTTCTTTGGTTTAGCATTTGCAAAGTTCTTACTTTGAAGAAATGCAGAGGCTCGGGATAAAAAAAGATGAGCTATTACAGGAGGACTTGGCATTTGTTTTACCAACAGTTGTGTGTGACTCACTGTTGTGTGGTGTTCTGTGTGCTTTTGCATAAGTGTGATTCCAATAATGAATACATTGAGAACTGGGGTTAATTTATTAGCTAGCAATTTGTTTCTGTGTTAAATTTACTTGTTATTAAAGCACAAATCAGCTCTAAGTCAGAAAAGAGAGAAATAGATGTAAATAGGAGAGAGCCTGTTGGAATAACTGAGGATCTGCAGTGCCTGTAAAAGATGCAAATTAAACCCACTAAAATCTTCTCTTTATCAGTGCTTGTGGCATAACTGAGCAGTACCATCATTGCCATGAGCACGTCCAGCTCTAAAAGTGCTGCTTTCCAGCTGATTCCTCCGGCCTGCCATGAACATGCCAGTGAGAACATGCCTGCAGCACACTTATTTTTTTTGATCTCAGAAAAACAAAGAGAGGAAACAATCCTCCCACTCCAACAAAAAGGAGATAAATCTGTGCACTGACTCTTAATACTAGAAAGAAGAGAGTTGTGAGATCTGCTCTCAAATAAACTGCTTTATTTGAAGCTTCTCCAGTGATCAGAAGGAAATCTTGGATCACTTTATTACATCACCCTTTTCTTTACTACCTGCAACTTTGCCTATGACGGCATATATTCTTTGTAAATTGGCTGTTTTCCTTTATAAATTAAAGAAAATCAGGATTACTATGAGAAAAACGAGATTTTTTTTTCAGGAATACATTTAAAAATCAAACAGAACTTTAGAAGAGAATATGTACAAGAAAGTCAATAGCTAAACTTTAGTTCCAGAAACTATGGTTACAGATTTTCAGTGGGTAGCAGTGTAGCATTAGTGTTGCATTTAGGCTGCAGCCAGTTTACACAGTGTCATAATCTTGTACTATTGATCTGATGAACTGTGGTACCTTACTTCATGAAATAACTTGCACGAAATTCAGACCTGTAAGTAGCCAGATACACAACAAGGGATTTGTTCTGGAGTAAAATTTCCAGTAGTGAAGCTGTACTTAAGAAGTGAGAAAGAGAAAACCTGGGAGTTTGTATTGTACTATGTTGAGTCCCCTGATCTCTTTTAGTAAGAGCAAGGACAATCTTTTATCTTTTCTGAATCTCTGCTATTTCATGTTCAATACAAAATATTTTAATTAACAATATTTTCTTCAATCCTGTCTTGTCTGAAAGTTTAATGGATTGAGTTTTGTAGGAAACTACTTCTTCATTGAGATGAACATGAAAATGGCATATGATTAATTAAAATAAAAGTAGCAATGCAGAAATTTTGTAATGGCAGATAAGAAAAATTACCAAGTGAAAAAAATTAACTAACTTTCAAGCAAAACTAAAAATCTGAATTTTAATTCCAGAGCTTATCCCTTAACAGAATTTTGTGTCTGAGAGAAAGTGTTTTTTATGCCAGCAGCAGCAAACTTAAGCCACATGTGGTATTAAACATTTGATATTAAATCTGCGAAGATTTAGCTCATAGTCATAAAAATACTTTTACATACTTTATAAAAGGTGAAGTATGGCTGCTCAATGCCTAAGATCTGTATTTGTGTAGTGTATTTGCTAGTGCAAAAGCAGAACTCAGTTATTTTGAACATCAACAAAACTGAAATATTACCCAGAACATGTTTTTATAAAATTTGTATCTTTAATAGTATAAAATGATCAGTTTAATTATCAACACTGTTGATAATTACAGACATACAAAGGTACTCTAAGTAAACTGTAGGGATACAGCTTATTTAGACTCAATATATTGTACTTCGCTGCATATGACACCTAATTGGCAATATTCCAGTGTATATTTTCAGGAGCAAATATTCTGAGTTCCAGCTTCTATGTTGGCACACTGCCCTGGACTTCTGCTAGCCATCCATCATAACTGGCACCTGCTGTATGACTGTACATAGCAATCTCAATAGGTTTGAGAGATGGATATCAGGAATTAGCTGGGGATCAGTCTGAAATGTTGTGGTTTTAAAGGTTTAAATAATCACAGAATAAAAAGGGTTACTTGGACAGTATATTTTAAAAAAGACATTGCACGTGTCATGTGCAATAGATCAAGTTTAACTTTTTTATCACAGAAATTATTTTCTTAATACTATTCCCTGGAATGGTTTCCTTCTTTTAAGTCTGTTGGGATCAGTTGAGATTAATTATCTCTCTATTCTGAGCTGGCAGCGACTGAAGGCACAGAATTTCAGGAAATCTGGAAAGGTTTTGCTTTCTAGATGTTCCATCTGAGAAAAAGATGAAGAACATTTATCATGACACAAGTGTTTTAACATTGTTTTCAGTTCAGCAGATTGAAAAATGCAAGAATCTTTCTGCTGTGAATGAAGTAGATCCCATTTGTGGGAACAGATGGATCACCATATTTTAATCTGTTATGTTTAATCTCATGCTTGTGAGATTTACACTGTACCTCAGAGCTCTAGAGGAAAGCAAGATCTATTTTCCAAATTATCTACATAAAATGGATAAAGTTTGAGGTTTCTTAACCTATGATGATACAAAGGTTGCTAAGACTTTTGCTTGGTTTGCTTATAAATTTAATAATATGCATGATCCTAAGATTTTTGTCTTTATTTCACTAATTCAAATGCAGTTGAATTTTAGGGCTGGTATGTAGGGACTAAAGATTTTTCTCAGTCTGATAAACATTTATTTGTTTCAGGCTATTTCCTTGCAGGCAAACTCTAAACCATTACAAACATCACTAAATTTCTGTCTCTTTCAAACAAGAAGTATGCCAGGAGAACAAGTAAAAGGTGTATCTGTGATTTACATTGGTAAGAGGGAGATTAAAATCAGCCGCATGGGGTAGTGGCAATAGTACATTCTCAGTTCTGTCACTGTAAAACCTTCCTACAGAGCTCAGCAAACACTTAGGAAATTAACAATATTGCATTTGAGGTGATGCAGAAACACTCTTTGGTATTAGAGCACCTGGTCCTATGGCCTAGTCTCCAAAATCAGCCAGACTGGGGGATATACTGGAAATCACAATGGAGATTAGAATGTATGTTCAGATAACCTGATGAAAATTTGTGTTAGCAAAAAAATATGTCATCAATGAGGATTAAATGCCTAGGTGGAGACTGTGCTGTGCCTGCTTCCCTTCTCTGGCCAAGTAGCAGCCAAGTTCTTTTCTGCAGCATGTCCTCAGCAGCAGGTGTGGAAAGCACCTGGTTAAACCTGCAGTCTGACACTTGAGGCACACTTAGGGAAATTGTTATAGTAATGTTGGTTTGAAAGGTGACTCTTCTGCATGCCAGATACACCCAACCCATGAAAGAAAGGTAGAGCCTGAATTGTTTGAAAATAAAAAAGGCATCCTCCCCTTGGTGTTGAAGAGGAAAGTTATAGTTATGTCCTTTCAAAGCAAATCTGTTTCAGAGCTAAGAACTGCTTGAAGGGAGAAAAGCACTGGTTTTCAGTCCTAGTGTGTTGTCTGAGGTTCGTCAGAGCAAGCTGTTTGTAATAGGTGTCTGTCTTTAGACTCATTTTCAGCAACAAAATTATGTTTTCTCAGTGTTCATATTACCATTTTAAAGGCATCTAAGTCCCCTTGTTCCAACATGACTGGCACAGAGTGTGGGTTTTGGTGGGGATAGTTGGTTGTTCTGCTGTTTAACAATGGTATCCCTAAGTTTCTCTTTTCACGTGTCCCCAAATCTTTTGGTTTTTGATGTCCTTCTGAATGGATGATTCTGGATTCATGTACTTTGGATGGCTCTTGTTGCTTCACTTATTGCCTTTTATCTCACTGTGCTGGGTCCATTGCTGGTATGGTCTGTGGTCAGGTTCCCTGAGTGCGTGAACAATTGCATTAGTGCTAGATGGGTTTCTAGATGTGGATTCTGTGATTTAATCCTCCTCTCTGAAATAGATGCATGTTCCTGAAAAACATGCCCAGGTACTTTTAAGTAATCAGTCATACAAATTTGAGGTCTACATTTGCATTTGAAAAAATACAGTCCTGCAATGCCATAGTATCATACACGTGTTTGTTTTCTTCTACGTTTATTTCGAAGAATGAGTTTTTAGGGCATATCTGTCATTCAGCACAAAAAGGCCAGAAGATCAAGAGGGCTAAAGGTTCTTCTAGTCCTTTTTTTTTATCTAATATTTATTTCTCGTCAACAGGTGATTTGTACATTGGAGGAGTGGCCAAAGAAATGTTTAAATCCTTGCCCAAACTGGTGCACGCAAAGGAGGGATTCCAAGGCTGCCTTGCATCAGTTGACTTGAACGGACGGCTCCCTGATCTCATCTCAGATGCTCTCTTCTGCAATGGGCAAATAGAAAGAGGATGTGAAGGTATTAAATATGCTGATTTTATAAATATATATATATATATATATCTATATATATATATATATCTCATATTGAAAGTACCGTGTGAATCCTGCAGCGTTTTCTTGATACTTACACTCCATACATCAAGAAACTATATTTTACCTGCTTCTAATTGATCTTGCTTGACCCTTTCTTACATAAAGCCTGCATTTTTTAGTATTATGGAGATAAGCATGTGCCTGCCCTGAAGCACAGAGATTGATCTGAGAACATGAGTAAACTTCAGAACGTTAAATGTAGGTTCCTTACTTTTCCAGTGGCAAGATTTTTTTTGCATGTGTTTTGTTTACTTCTGATGTATTTTAATTAATGATAACAACAGTCACGATTAGCTTCAATGAAGTTTTTTATATCTTCCTAACACTTAGGCATTAGTTAATGCTGAGACGTTAGCTAAGTGATTCCAATTTTAAAGCAGACATTTTGAGCTGCTTAATTCAAGGCCAATTTATGAAACTTTTTAAGACCAATCTTCTATCTTCTATATTTTTGCTCACCCCTAAGATTAGTATTGACATGAGCCTTTCTATCTGAAATCAGTAACAGATAAATATGTTTTATCTCACAATTGTGTGTCTTTATTGACTCATCTGGAATACCATGAAATTTAAGTGAGGATAGAATTAGAAGAGGTGTATTTCTAATTCAGGGGTGTCTAGCCCCTGAATCTCTAGGTATTTTTCCAGCTGTCGTTTCTTCCCACATTATTTTTACTATTTTTACTATTCATGGAATAATTTCAATACATTTTCTGTCCCTGCATATCTAATTTATTCACATAATTCTGGATTTTGTGTTTATGTTCAATTTTATGTGTTCTCCCTCCTCTCAAGTGCCGTTCTTCTCTGGACAGAAAAATGTGTAAATGACATTATAAAATCAATTTCAAGTTGGAATCTTAATGATTTTGATATCAAGTTTGTTAAGTGTGCAAATTGACATTGTAAAAATCCAAGGAGATCCGGGGGGGTTCCTCAAGTCTCACGAGATAAAGCTTCCTGGTGGATAAATTCTGTCTCCTCTTTTGTTGTGCCTGCAGTACCTTTGAACAGGTGGAACTTTTTTGTTCTTTACCTGATACTTTTAGTTAGCAATGTAAGTTCTATTGTTAGTACATAGAAACAGACATTAAAGCTGTAGAAAAATATAAGATGGGAATTCTACGTTTTTCTTTCAGGAGTGCAAAAATATGTATAAATTAGTTTGCCACTGAGTTTAGAAAATTATATTCTGCTTTTTAAATGGTTTTAGCAATTCCATCCCTGCACCATCCCTTCAGAGAGTTAAAGTATGCCTTAATTCCATTATGCATTTCACAGCTTCTTTTGAAATTGTCATTTCCTAACTGAATTTTATGTACTTCAAAGAAATATTGCCACCGGCCTGGTGTGTGAGTTCACCTTTTAAACCACTGGCACAACTCAGCTATCGATGAATTTAATAAAGCTACCAACAATTTAATGAAGGCCATAAAACTATTGTCCTTTTGGGTAGAGAGTTTTTTTCCAACACCAGAATCACCTAACACAACAAACTGGTCAAACCAGATGTGCTGCCTGGCTCCCAGAGAACTGGCTCCTCAAAAATCTTCTGCCCTCAGAAGGAAATCTAACAGCACAGGATGAAATATCCCCTTCCAACATTTCTGCTTAACCTTGCAAGTTATCTCTTCCATCTCACTTGTTTACTTCAAGTCCTCATGTCTGACCCATCTGTCAGTCTTTTGTTTGCAGACCATGAATCAGATGTCCAAAAAAGTGTCCTGCCACCTAAAATATGATGTAGGTCACTTGTGAATTTAGGTGCCTCCTAAAAAACCCTCAAGCATGCCTCAAGCTGCTCCTACCTCTGCTGCTATGCCCAGCCAAGACGGTCTCCATCCTCAGAGAGCTGAGAGTTCTACATCAATCTCACCCTGCAGTGGGATGTGTAAGCCCTGGAAGCCCCCTGAGATGTCAGGTCCAAAGAGCTCAGGACACAGCAGCAGAAGTAATTTCAGAAGTGTTAGTCTCCACCACTGTCAATCCCAAAGACAGCTAGTATATGTACTGTGTTAAGACATCAGCCTGCTGGAAAATCTGTCCTGAGAAGTGAGGCACTTGGATATGTTGTTTTTCAGATTTATGGGATTGAATTCCCCAACTTTCAGGTATATATTGAGGGGAAAAAAACAAAACAAAACAAACAAAAACCAAACCAAAACAAAAACCTCTTTTCTCTCTTCTGTCAAATTGTCAAACTCTGAAGCCATAATATACTTCTGAGTAATTTTATCTGTTAGATTTTGTACTTAAAATATTTATATTTCTCAGTAATTTGACAGTCATAAGCGCATGAAACATTTTTGGCAAACTCACCCATGGGATTGCTGTGGCAAGTTGGAAGGTTTGCATTTTGAAGCTTCAACCACAGGCAGAGAGATATCTCTATCACTGAACATGAAACATAATTTACACTCAGCTGAATCCACCTTGTTGACAAATTTTCGGTGACTAGAACAGATACAAACTAACAGCTAGGAAGATAAATATGCTAACTAGCTCTTTGAATTGTTAATGGCCAAACCCAAAGCCAGGTGTTGTCAACACTGTTTGCCTCTAGTCAAATCAATTGTACTTCCTTTTCCCACTTAAAATGAAGTATGATACAAACATAGGTTTTATACAGTTAAAAGAAAAATGCACTGTGTGTACATGTGCATGTAAAAAGAAATTGGAGTGTTATATGAACTATATGAAAAATTTCACATTATTAAGATAGATGAAGATTCTTGGTGGTAAGATAAGAAATTTGTTTATAACTTATTGTAAAACATCTATGTGTCAGTTTATAATGCTTTTTGTGATATATATTGCATGTAAGCCCTCACATAGGACAAATGTAAAGGAGATCACAAAATAGTCAATTAAAAAGTCTGCAGTGAAGACTGAATAAATTAGAATGTTTTAAAAATTGAATATGAAAGAAGAAAAAGTGCTAGAGAAGGATGCATTACAATATTTTTACTAAATACGTCAGTTCTGCAAAATAAATATACATATATAGGGAAAGATGAACTTGTTATGGCAAATATCATAGTACTTACCACCATTAAACCATCTTCATCTGTCCTTTGGGGAAAAAAATAATCCTACTTTTGCTAAAATAAATGTTTATATACAAGCTAGTCTTGATGGCAATTTTAGAATAACGACTAATATAGATAAGCCAAAAGTGCTAAGAATCTATTTCATACAAAGAAAAATATCTCACTTATTAAGCAAGATTGAATCTGTATTTTTTTTCTAAATATGTGTTTTCACATGCACATCCTAATGTGCCTACAGGGTCCTGCAGTTTACGTACTTTCAAGTCCTTGTGACTTTTGCTCTACTTTTGCAAAGATGAGGAAATTCAACATTGCATAACTAAAGTGTAAATAAATCCATGAATATATAACATTTAAACACCTACAGATATTTTCACTTCAGCTTTGTAAAGTTTCCGAGTAGCAGAATCTGGTGAGAAAAAATGTGTCTTGTCAGCTACGGGATTCTGTCATTATAATCCTCTGCTCAAGAAAGGGTGATGTAATGCCCAAATGTTTAAACTTCTGGGCTCAGGATTCCAAAGAAAAGGAAATCACTATCTAATGTCTGCCTGCTGCAGTCAGTAATAGGTGGTGATGTTATTATTATTATTATAACAGGGGAAAATAGAGGAGTTAATAATTTTGCCAAGACAGGGATCCCTCTCAGTCACTTTGGTGACTGTTCCAGGCCCTGGTTCAGAGGCTGAGCTGTGCCTCATTTAAAGGAAGAGGCCACTGAGCTGACTTGAATCATACCGATATGGATTTTTTTTAAGTACTGGCAAATCAAAAGTAAATCCCACACTGAGATATTTGAAGAAGGTCTAATGGAAAAGAAGGGTTACGAGGATTTCTCTCTAGGGTGCAAATTTTAATTTATTTATATAATCTTTGGACCAGTTTTGCTCTGTCATCAATGACTGGCAGTGGGAGTTTCAAATGGATATTGACGTGCCTCCTCCAAACCAATCTGGAACAATTTTATAATTCCAGAACCAAGTTCTTCCTTGTAGTGTCAAGAGTTAGTGTGAAATGTGTGTGTTAGCTCATAGTAAACTGTGGTTCACGGTCTGTATTTCAGTCTTCATTCACCAGCCACAGAGAAAGGCCTAGAGAAAGAAGACCACAGAGGATGATGGTGCTAATTATTCCTGAATTCAGTGTATCTGAACATGACAAAGGGCTAGTCAGGATTCAGCCATGCATTTACTCTGTTAATGCATTCATAGCTATCCAAGGAAGAAAAAAACCCCACTTTTAATTTTCCTCCATTACATGTCATCAGCTCAATTAACCATTATATTTCTAGTAAAATACTGGCAAATTACTGCTTTCTTATTTTGCCTTGCCTGAAGATTTATGGCTATTAGCATTAATTTGTTTGCATTATATGGCATTTCTTTCTCTCTTTAACAGCAGCATGCACTTTATTCTGAATGGTTTTTTTCTGTGTTTGCTGCCATTTCAATATTGCTTACTAACATTTACTATATTTTGCTTTTTTATTTTGCTGACAAAGTTGCATTGATGAAAGCTGATTTGCAAGGTAGATAGCCCTGTGTGTATTAAACAAGACTGAAACCCCCCAATGCACAATTGGATTTCTGCAATAAATGCTCTGCACATTTCAGAACTAAACTGTGATATTTTGTTGCGGATTTTGTCTTTTACACCTATAAAACAATAGGCTAAATGAACCTTCATTTTCCAGCATTGCTTGCATAAAGGCTTTCAGTCTTGAATATGTTTGTATAGTGATTGCTTTAGTGCTTTGATCATTCCTTTTTGAAATTTCTTTATATTTCAGTAGTCTAGTTATGATTCTCTAGAAATAGAGTAGCTTTGTTTTTCATGTGTATGTCACATTATGGCATGCCAGTTCATTAGTAGTCTGATTTTCTGCATTTCCCCTTTAAAAAGGAACCTGCATGGGATCCCTAAAGCATGTGAATCAGTTCTTGTCAACATTCCTGCCAAAGAATCCCAAACTGCCCTGAATTTCAGACCTAAATCATTTAAAATAATTTGTGGGATTAAAATAATTGTAATAGCATAGCTTCATTTTATTATTTCTTAAAACTTGTTTCATTTTGCTATTTCATTATCCAGTCTTTCATATCCCAGAGTTTTGACTCCTGTGGCATCTGGCTTTGCTGTTTGAAATGTATTTACAGAAAGAAATAATGAAGTTTTTAGACAATGTTTAGCCAGTTAATGGTCTGACACGAGATTAACAAACAACTGACAACAAAGTTAACATTCCCACTGTACCTGGAATAATTCTGCTTCCGTTTTGTGCATTCTTATGTGTTTGACAAAGCAGTCTTACAACTAAAGCAAAACTCCCCCTTTTAATGTTACATGCTGCTCCAAAACCAGCAAGTTTATGTGCGTTTGACTTGGTAACTCTTTGCTCATTTGATTTGAGATGTTGGCAACTACTCGATGTGACCCAGTGAGAAATACCTTTCTTTGCAAGACGAAGTGCAAGTCCTCTTTTGTGTGTTCTCATTAGGCCCCAGCACAACGTGCCAAGAGGATTCCTGTGCAAACCAGGGCGTGTGCTTACAGCAGTGGGATGGATTCAGTTGTGACTGTAGCATGACCTCCTTTAGTGGACCATTATGCAATGACCGTAAGTACATGAAAAAATGTCCCTCTGAACACCTGAGACCTCCAAGGCAACATTTGAAGCAAGTGCCTGAAGCTTTATGTTGTTTTAATATTAGATATTTAACTGGACTGGTAAACCCTGTGAAAATCTCTAAGGTTTGTGGTAAGAACAAAGACAAACACGAGCAGAACTTGGTTTTGTTGCACTTGATTCCAAGTCCAGTATACTGGTGGTTACCTCTTTGATGCAGTCCCTTTCCTGCATAAATATTAAAAATGGATTTTTTTTTTCCTGATTGAAAACACGTTTTACATTTTGTTATCTTAATGTAGCACTATCACAAGGGCTATAATTACTGTGAAACAGTTGAGAAGGCTTATTATCTCCCTTTGTGGATTTCTTTAGGTGACACACTAAACATGCCAATAATAAAAGCATGCTGAGTATTCTAGTTCTTTTAGATTTCATCTGAATAAAACACAGCAACCATCTGGTCTTTCAGGAAAAGCTTAAATGTGTCAAAAATAAGGGCCCTGATTCACCAGCTTCATAATGTAGTTTTATTCCAATTTAACCTTATTGATTTAAATAGAATTATGCAGAAGTGATGGTGGAATAATAATGGAAGAGCCATAATGTTCCACGGTAAATTATAAAAGTGAGCTACTGAGTTTTGGTTATAATTCATTACATTTGTATATCCAAATGTTGCAAATTTTTATACCCATATGAAGATGGAATTTCCTTAAGGTTAAGCATTTTTATTTCTATTTGTATACATTTATCTGAAAGAATGAGTGGCGATAGAAAGTGTTGTATAAGTTTCGAGTCAAGCATTTTGGATTTTTCGGTCTTGTTCTGGTCCTCCACTCTACAGCAAGGTGTGCCATCTTGGAGAAACCCTAAAACAGCAGAATATTTTTGGGTCAATTTGTATTTATCACAAGGCTAGGAAATTAACTGCATATAAAAGCTAACAATTTATTCCCATGAAAGATCCATCGTTCGAAAACTAGGGACGGACGAAAGGACTCGTTCTGCTTCTCTGCAGTTGCTCTCTTGGTAGAAATGAAATGTGATATTGCAAAACTTTCAATGATTTGAGCAAAGGTTTGGGTTTACTTTATGCATATGAGTTTGCACTTCCCAGCAATGTACACAATTAGTCATATTGCTAAACATGCATTTTTAAAAGTTTCATCCCCGTACCTGCTATAAGAGAAAAATGTTTCTGTTTTTCTTTTGTTATTTCTGTTTTCTTATCTTTTGAGTTGTTTCAAAAGTAACTAAAACCTATGAATAGGAAGTTGCAGATATAAAATCTCACAAAGGAAGAACTCTGGTTATAATTGTTTTAGTAGAAATTTTTGTGTGGATATAGAATATTCTATGAATTATTTCTTGAAGTAACAGCTAATGCATAAATTGGGCAAATTGATGAGCTTACTTAAGAAAGATATTTCCCAGTCTGTGAATGCTCATTTATATAGTAACATCATGGACTACATTGCACACAATTGAGATATTTCACAGTATGCTATTTCTAATTATGGTAAAGGAGTCCTTTTAGCAGCTGGGTGGTAAAAATACTGACTTTATTCCCAGATAAATCTTTTCAACAATATTTTATCACAAGCATGAAATATAAATTTATCCTCGATATGGATGTTTTGTAATAGAACACAGAGTCTAGTAAATATAATACATTTGGTTTCTGCTTTATCTTGGCTTCTAAGATCAGTTCAGATACCAAAAAAATCTGCAAAGCACATCTAACAAGAGAGAATTTTCATAATGGTAAACACACTGGAAAGGAGGAAAAATGATGCTGTCAATGTCATCTGCATGCTCCGAGCCTGCTCTCCACTGTTTTTGGGAAGAGCATAATGGGAAGAGAAATGATGAAATGTTACTACAGCTTTTGAAAAGTGGCACAGGCTGCACACCACAGACTAAACTTTGCAGCACTGAAATAAAACAAATTCCCTTCATGTGAGGAAAGATTATCTCAGCGACAGGTCTGGAATAGCACCTGCTTGTTGGGGAAAATGCATCCCCTTCAGGAAGGATGTAGGCACGTTCCTGAGCATATTTCCATTGCAGATTGTGCGTGGAGAGACACTGGTTGACAGAAGCTCAAATTTAACCCAGTGTTGCTACTCAGGAAGGCCCTTGGCTCACTTTACATGTGAATATACTGTTTTATATAAAATGGAATACTCAAGATGACAAAATCTCATAGACAAAAATTTTTTTAGTCTCAAACCCCCAAAATTGACCACTTAAAAATAAGTGTCAGCAGTAATAAGAGAAACAGTTGTAAGTATTTAGTCCCTCAGCCAAGCTGGTGGTATCTCTATGTAAACACTCTTAGAAAGTGTGCCATTCTTGCCAAATGCTGGACAAATGAAGGAGGAGGGAACAAAGTAAGTGAGAAATAGCAGAGGGAGCAGTCAGAAGAGGAAGTGAGTGTTCAGATGGATGGGTGTTTCACCCTCAGCCAGGATTTAACCTATCACACCTCATCTCTGTTTTGTTCCACCAGTCCTTAGGGGACGTAGCAGAAATTGCAGTGATAAATGTGCCAAGGTGAGAGGGGATCTGTCCAACCCCTCTGTTCAGGGCAGACTCAGATTGCACATGTTGTCTGAGCCATGCCCTCCAAAGATGAAGGCTCCGTAACCACTCTGGGCAACCTGTGTCAGTGCTCATTCACCCTCACAATACGAATATTTTCCAAAAGTTTAAATGATATTTCATATATTTCAGTTTGTGCCTATCGCCTCTTGTTCTGTCACTGGGCACCACTAAGAAAAATCTGCCTTCTTTACCTCACATATAGCAGGTGTTTTAAAACATTGATGGATCCGCACTGAGCCTTCTCTTCTGCTGGCTGAACAATCCTTGCTCCCTCAGCCTCTCTTCATAGGAGAGAACTCTTGATGGCCTTTGTGGCCCTTTGCTGGGCTTATTCCTCTGTTCTCATGTTTTTCTTGCACTGGGGAGCCCAGCATGTGGGGACAATGCTCCAGGTGCATTTTAGCAGTGCTGAGTAGAGTAGAAGGATCACGTCTTTCAGCCTTTCTGCAACATTTTACCACCAACAAGTAGTGTTGGTCTTTTTTGCCACAGCAGCACATTGCTGACCCATGTGCAACTTGTTGACCATCAGATCCCTCTCTGCCAAGCTGCTTTCCAGCTGGTCAGGCCCCAGATTGTCCTGATGTGAGGGTTTATTCCTCCCCAGCTGCAGGATTTGGCATTTTTTTCTTGTCAGTCCACTTCTCCAGCTTGTCAGCATCCCTCTGAATGGCAGCACATGCATCTGGTCGATCAACTTCTCCTCCCAGCTTTGTATCATCTGCAATTTGCACAAATGTGAACAAATTACCTTGCTGCATTTGAGCTGAGACTTTCAGTGTGTTTCCCATAGTAACCCCAGAGCATGAAGATCTGACATGTGTCATTCCTGGGCTTTACAATGCAAATGTTTCACATGTATCATTCTTGCCTTAAATTTCCAAAACAGAAAGTGTGGAGACAAAAATGAAAGAAATAGTTTCTTGGAAATTGTTATAATGCATTCCACTAATACGCTGTGCAAGACGTTTCTTTAATTTTTGTGACAACGGCAAATTATTACTCCTGTGCTGTCCAGTGTATTATTGGAGGTGGAAGTGTGGAAATGAAAATGAAGATTTTGTTTGTTTGTTTGTTCCCTCAAAATAAGCACCATATGAGGCAGATTGTTTTCTTTCCTAGTCCAAGAGTGTCCTCTGTGTGCCTGCTAGGGAAAAAGGAGAAATTTAGGGAATGCACTCCTATGGAAAAATAACTGGGTCAACTAAGTGTAAGGTTATCGTTTTAAAAGTGTATTTGGGAACAGCAAAACTAAAAAAGTTGCAGATCTCAGTTGTCTAGTGAGTATGAAGTGCCTGCAGACCCTAAGCCTCCATGGTGGCAGAGGTGGGAACTTTCAGTGTGCTGCAGTGCCCTGTCTGCTGGAAGATAAACAGTGCAGGAGAAGTTTTGACCCCAAGATGTTATCCGGTTTATCATTTTTTTATTTGTGATACGACACTTAGAGATTTGGGGCACCAATGCTCTTTGGATGTGACAGACGGAAGTGTTACACTGGTTAGTGTAAAGCAGAGCAGTAGTGGTTTTCCTACAAATGGTATCATAAAAAGACTGTACTAAAAGGACAGTTAATGGCTGTTCTTACAAATGGATGCATCTCCTCTGAGAAAATACATCATGAGCATAGTAACCATGTCTAACAGCAGGTTATATAGTGAAAGCTATCCTCCCAGGGAATTCATCTTTTTTTATATAAGAATAGGGTTGAAAATGACTCTGGCACAGCAAAACAAATCTATAAGAGATTATCTGCTTTCTATAAGTTTGCATTGGTTTCTACTTGGGCAGTCTTTAAGTAGAGCCATATTAGTGAATGTAATGGCACGTTTGTGGAAACAAATACTGCTATTATGGCATGGAAAATAGCAGACGTAATAACATCGTTGCATTGCATTAGTATAGAAATGTTCTGTGCCAAATTACAGGGCAGCTTCAACACTGTCTGTTACCATAAAGGAATAATGTATTGGCGTCGTACTCGCGGCAGTATAACTAACACTGTGTCAACACTTGCACTAAAATCCAGTTCTGAAGGGTTAGTGCTTCACCATGCAGTCTCTCCTGGCTAGGAATTCAACATTCTGAACTACTGTGAGTATAAAACACTTTTTAAAAGGTTCTTCTATTTTATTTTTACCCTTTATCAAGAAAAATCAAAAGTCCTAATTTAAATGGAGAACTATGTCAGTATTAGAAACATGGCTTCACATAAAATACGTTTGATTTTTTTGATATTTGTTTGCATTACATAGCTACTGCCTTTCAGCTAAGACTTTACCTGTCCTTGCCAGATTAAATTCCAAGTGGGTCTTGGCTTTCATAATCCCCTTTCTGCACTGGGGGCTGAAACATGTATGTTTCCAGAAAAACAATACCTAATTATTTCTTATTGAACACACTTAACAGTGGATATTTCTGACTGTTGCTGAAGATATTAGAAACAAGGCATTGTAAAAATACATTAGTTAAAGTCTATGAGAGATTTGGATATTAGAGTATTTGACATGATAAAAATTTCAGAAGGAACTGAATTCTCTCTTCACTGTAGTGCTTGGAGTATGTATTAAGTAATACTGAGGTACAATTTGAACCAAAAAAAATTTAAATATTGGGTCAGCATTCAGCATCAAATGAGTGGTTATATAAACACCAGCCACCTTCCCTGCAGAATTCAGATCAAAACATTCTCACACTAAATGAGACATAATAAAGGTCTATTCTAACATAAATAGGTCTTATGCTTTGGGAACATGTAATTAGTGAGTATGTAGTAGCCCAGATGTGAGGCAGGTAATTCAATATTGCACACAAGTGTAGATACAGATATCCTAAGGCTTGCACTGTTTAATGCTTTGCAAGCGTACATACACATTTGAAAAAAATCACACATTATATTTATAGTGTATAAAAGCAGGAGTATTTATTATTTTCTCTTATATTTGCCACTGACTTTTTTACAGTTTTCTGTACTCTTGTATGGCGTTGAGAATTTGGTAGTCATTCTCCTCTCATAATGTCTTCCTTTTCTTGGACTGCAAACAAGGGTGATATTCACTTTGTATTAGGTGCCCACTAGTGCACAAAGGATGGCTTTAAATCATTTTGCTGCATAGATTTCCTTCACATTTATTAATTGATTTAACTGTTATGGATAGTGCATCTTTTGGGCCTTTTGACAGTTAGAATGTAAGATCAGTCTTAATGCTACTTTTGTGAGCAGGATATATACAAAATAAAGAAGCTTAATTAATCCAGTGGCCAAAAGTTGAACTAACCATAATATCCAGTCTCAGTAGTACTTTCCAAAATGATATTACATATTTGTGGGTAAGACTTCGTAGTTGCTAGCTACCCATAAACATATAACCTGCTATTAAGAAAAGGGATAGGAAATTCCTCAAGTGTACTTTAAAACACATTTGATTTTCATCTCCAGTAGCTGAGAACAAAAAAGATTTGTCCCTGATAACATACCAGTCTAAATACTTCATATGATTATTTTGCCACTGAGACTCACTTTACACATGAGAAATAAAGATAGCTGTGCACAAAATTACAATGCAGGGCAAGATGGTGGAATGAACTAATTGAGGAAATCTCAATTTGTTCAGCTTATCATTTCTGATATCTCTCTACAATAAATATCTGGAATTTCTGATGACAAATATCAGTGGCCTAATTTGTATAAAATTCAAAGGAAGTAGGACTTTACACATGTCTTGAAAGTGCAGAGAAGTTGAGGTGTTTAGGAGAATTAGAAAAGCTGTAAAAAGAGCAAGGGAAGTGTTGCCTGTGGCTGTCAACCAAGATTACTTATTTTTTGCTGTTTTTGTCGGAAATCTAATCAGGATAGACTTCACCTTGAACTGTCAGACCCCTGTGATGTTATATGGGAGAACTACGGTGCTTCAGGAAGAACTACGGAGCTTGATACATAGATGATAACAATTTTTTCAAGCTTTTATTGTCCCAGCACTGTTAAGTTTTCTTCTCCTCTCTTTTACGTGGATTTTGCAGTATGTAAATTTGGAGGTATGTAAATTCTAGCTTTTTGCAAAGATATATCAGTCTATTAGTTATGTAAGTGAACAAGCATGGTTTTCTTGACAGTTTGAAAACATGTTTAAGAATTTTTTCCTTGTTCACATACAAATTGTGGAGTGGTCAGTTAGATGAGCTATGCATTCCTAAAATAGTGCAGGAATTTCCATTTTCTTGTATACATTGCAAACTATGCCTTTAAAAAATGAAAATCATAGCAAGTTGGTTGACAGTCACTGTAGAAGCTCTTTCATGCAAGAATATTTTTAACCAAGAGTAAAGTATTCAGTGGGATACTTGATACAGAAAAAGCCAAAAAAGAACTTCCAAGGTAGCCAAAATACATTGGTATAGTTGTGCTTGTAGCTCAGACAGAAGCAATTATGCAATATTTCTGGCCTACTCAGAGATATTTTCTATTTCACAATATTAAAAATGGAACATAGTGTCAGAAAATTGCAAGCTTCTCTCTGCCTCTGGAGGAATCAAGGGAGTAATTAAATTGGATTTTTGGTATGTCAATAATATCTTTCTCTTATTAATGGCATAATAATTTTGTAAATCAAATCCTAGAAGTGTTTCCAGTGTCATAAAGGTGAAAATGATTAAGGGTTAATTAAATATATTCTCATGGAACTAAAATTGTTCTGTTGGGTATCGTTAGATTCCTTTCTCTAGAACTTACAATTATTACAATTTAATGGCATATTATGTACAGTTCAGACCTGAAATTTGTGTAGCCAAAAGCTATTCACAATAATAAGCAGACTGGCCGAGTGCAATCATTATTCCTTCTCACAGATTTCTCTGAACATCCCAACAATATCATATATTCAAATCAATTTTAGGTAGCTGGTCGTTTTCTGAGCTAGATTAATCATTATACACAGCACAGATGGAAGAGAAGTTTTAACTCTGTAATGGTGGCAGTCGTTCATCTCCAACCAACCCCAAAAAAAGGCAATGAGTAAGTGCTACCTTTTTTAATAGATGACAGCTGCAAGGGTCGCAAATGGTGAGAAAGAAGAAGAAAATCTTTCCCAAGCAGTGTCTTCTATAACCCATAGCATGAAAATAGCTCAGAGTGTGTATGGAGAGTTTGGTAATGTATGTCTGTTTTATGTGTGAGGTATTTAAGCACAATGGCACAAACGGTGCTTCAGAAAGATAAAATTACTCAGTTTTTCTGAAGTATCTACAACAGGACTGGGGTTGCTAAGGCAACCTGATCTTCCTCAGCATGTGCTCCGGCTTGACAGCTGCATAGGTGGGTTACATTCAAAGTAACTCCACACATATGAGGCATTCCTGCGCTCATTGAAAAACGAGATTTTGTCGGTCTCTTGACACAGTCTTCTGTGTGCTCATTTTTGCCAGATCTTGCAGAAGTTTAAGGTGAAGAAAACCTTTCTGTTAAAAGCAGAATAAAGAAAATACCCTGAATCTGATATAGGTAAATGGAGGTGTTTCAGAGTCCAAATTAAAGGCACAGAGAAGGATGCATTGTACAGACTTTTTTGCATCTTTCATGATTTTGTTCTTGTGCTGCAGAATGGACATTGCACCTGTTTTGGCCACTTTCCACTTGCCTGCCTTTCCACTTGCCCAGCAGTTAATCTAAATGAAAAAAACCCCATATTTTTCTTAGCACACACATCTATAAGCGTGCTTATTCTCTCAATGTCACCTGCAATGTTTAAGATCTTTCAACATTTCATTTTAACTGAGGCTTATTAATCTTGTGTACTGATGTTGTGTTTGGAATTTTTTGTAGCCATTTCTAATTAGGAGTTCTAGGATACTATGAAAGAAAGTAACAGAGTCAGTAATAACAGCATGAAAAAAATACTGACGGAAGCAATGCTCCTAGGACTGGAAGAATCTTACAAGGTTTTAGTGTCTGGTTTCTTAATGAAGGCAACTGCAAAATGAAGTCCCAGCCTGGGGAAAACCGCTCTGTATTAAAAGCAGTCAATACCCAGGCTGGGTACTGGAGAGCTGGAACGGTAGAAAAGAGGGTGAAGAACAGCTAAAGCTCATGAAGCTGTTTGGTGCCTACAAACCAAATTAAAAGGTTGTATTAAGGATGCATGTCAATTTTGTGCTAATTCTCAAGGAACGATCATGCTGCTAAGCTTTATGTTATCACTCTCCTTAATGAAGCCACACTTTGAATTGAAAACAGACATATTCAGAAGCACATCATTTCACTGTAAACATCTACACACTAAAAAACACTTAAAATGCATGATATGCAATATTCAATGTCAAAGTGCATTAATATTTACAGATACCATTTGCAAATCATCTCAAACTCGGAGTCTGCTTTACCATATAAGGGAGTCCTCACTACAGTATGTTTTGATGTTTTAAAATTCTCTCCCTTTTAAAGAGTGTGAATCTTAAGAAAACTTCTAATCAGGTCAATGGCCTGATGCTTAGACAGGACAGATGCTTTCTACCAGCAAACTGAAATTCAGTTACAATTTGAGTCTCAAAGCACTAGCTGAATGACTTGATTCTAATATGTTGAAATCCAAAGTCATGTAGAGGATCATGGCATTTTCCCTCTCCTTCAGGTATTAAACCCAGTTCTTGAAACTAAACCCAGAAATTTTGAAATTACTTGAAATTCTTTCCACTCTCCTTTTTTCTTCCCCCCTCTTTATCTCACTTTCTGGATCACCAAAGCATGTTAGCTTGGCCTTAGTTTGACTATGGTCATGAATTTTCTTCTGATCCAGTAGCACGTGTGGTTCTTTGGCCAAATTTTACTTTAGTGTTGAGCTCCAGTCTTTCCTGTTGTATTCAGTCTTTGTCTTTTTCCCTGCTAAAAGGATGGGGACACATTTTAATAGGTTTCTTTTGTAAACCCTGAGGGAAAGTCTTCATAGGAGGAAATATTCAAAATGATAGTATCTCTGTAATTGAAAGCACTACCAGGAATAAATGAAAAATGTTTCCAAGTTTGCTGGACCAATAGTGGCATGTCAGATCAAGTTCACATACTTTCAGAACTGAGTAGATAGAATTTCTGTACAACTGAGGCCTGAACAGTTTTTAAAATCATAATTTGGGGGCCATGTTACAGAGCAAACATAATCTTATTTCCCTCTTAAATTCTACCCCAAAGCTTTTCTCTTTCTTGCCTCTACTTGCTACCAACATGTAATACTAGTGATATTTAATTTGAACTACTTAAAGCAGCTTTGCTGGGATGACAGGCAACTTCAAAGAAAGCTTGTGTGACTCCAACAAATGCACAGGGCCAAGAGATGATATTTTCTCTGAAGATTAACCTTTTCCTGTGTATGATATTGTACACCAGACAACGGGGAAAAGCCGATTCATAAACCTATAACAACAATGCAGTGTATCGTAGTTTCAGATATGTAGAAAAGATATTTCTTTTAATTTGTGTATTTCTCCACTGTGTAATTTTTTTTTTAACTAGTTGATCAGAAGACAAATAAGTTTTCTGAGGAATTGCTTCAGCTTGTTTCTCAGCCCAGTTTTCTAGGAATAATGAAGTCAGGATTAAGGTTGTGTTGCAAAAAGTATTGTTGAATTTAAGTTCTTTGGAAAATGTCAGTTTTGAAAGTCAGAACGGAAGGGTCTTTACATTTAGAGCAGGAACATCATCTTAAGTAGAAACATTAAATTCCCCTAACACCGTTGTAATGTAACCCTACATAGAAGGTCTCTAAGAGGAGGAATTCTGTTCCTTTTATTTTTCAGTTTCTATAAACTGTTGGTCCCATGTACATTCAAAAATGGGGGTGTTGGTGGAAGTGGGATGGCAAAGATATTTTTGAGTCATGTCATGTAATTCAGCATCACCAGCACAAGTGTGGTGGCTGTGGGGGGACCAGTTTGGAGCAAATTTCAGACTTATAAACTTCTTAGGCCAGCTCTGCATCCTAAGCCAAGATCTTGGGAAGCTTGATATGCCAGAAGTAATTAGTGTGGGGAGGGGATGCTGGGAACAGAGGTTAATATTGCTCAGATTGTGCCATACTAAGTTATTGATGTGTATATATTGGTGGAGTTGTGCGTGAAACAGCTTTGAAAACTGGAAAGCTTAAGCAAGAAAGAACAAGAATGTGGAAGTCTGTAGGGAATCATAACCTTGTTTATGGGTGTTAGTAGTTGTACAGCCTTAGGTGATAATTTCTGGGCAATACTGGATAGTGTGAAGCAAAGTTCTAAGTGATCTTAAGTATTAAGGGCATAAAGGCTTCCAATTTTTAAGAATAACAGAAAATGTGGAGAAGAAACTCCATAGCATATCTGTACAAAAGCCCTTGTTCATGTTTAGGTTTATTTATACTGAAATATACACTATTGAGAAGCACCTGTACACTGGCAAATACTATTCCTTTGTGAATATTCTGAAATTAAATCTATTTTGTAAGTTTCTTGGAGTAAAAATGTGGACATGTACAGAATTATAAAAGTGGTCTCATATGAAGACAAAAACTTCTAGATTAATATAGTCTCGGAGATAATTAAAATTATTCCTTCGTATCACTGTTAAGTGATTCTGAATAAATCCTTTTATCATCACTCTATTAGAATATAATTGCTTTTTTTTTAAAAAAAAAAAAAAAGGGGAGGGGGAGAATTTAATCATGGACCAATAACAACATTTTTGAAATTTTTTTCTCAGACTGATATATACACCACTAACCCTCTTTTCACATTAAGATGTCTTCGTAATGTGAAATTCTTAGCTGAGTTTCTGGGGTTTTTGACAGTGTGAATGATTTGTCTATTTTCTTTTTCCTGCTTCAAGATGAAAAAGCTATAAATCGAAAGGTGAGGTTTAATATGAGTTGCACATTGCACATGTTCAGTTGTGTGAAAATTCAGCAATTTCCTTAGATGCACTTGTTTGACTGGGAAGAGCCTTTGTCTTAATGGGTGAGTAAAATTGATAAAAGGAGTAACACACAGCCCAGAGGTCCCTGAAGACCTTTAGGATTTAACCTTCATGTGCTTTTTAATCTTAACATTCTTTATTATTCTGTGGGACCATGTGGTTTGGTTCCTCAAGCTGGCAGGTGGCAGCGATCCCGTAATTGTATTTTGGTCGTGTGTTGCCAAGGCACAAAGTAGAGCCTTGGTAATCCACTCCAGTGTGGTTGCAGAAGTCACTGCATATTGCTGTGCTTTTAGTAAAAAATCCTACGTAAATCTCCCTGTAGTAATACAATTCTTTAAGTTTTATACATATATATTTTAACTTTTGAAGAAATTAACATAAAACAATTAGGCTTCATATACCACTCTGCCACAGAGAGCAACAAAAATGTCTAATGATCATGAAAATAAATGGTCCGTCCATGCTGCCTCTTTTTCCTTTTTTTGCCAAGGCTTAGCTATTTAATATATGTAAATTATTTAACCTACACTTGTCCTTAAAATATGATTGTGTCATCATTTATGTTCACTTTAAATCAGCTTTTAAAAGGAAAAGATTTGCAGAGATATTTATTTCTACTGCCATCTGTGCTCCAAAACTTCTATTTATTAGTATATTTATTCCATTTAGATATAATGTGATTTATCTCTTCCCTCAGCTTAGTAAACATTTAGGATGTAATTCTGTAGTTATTTATGACTGGACTTGAGGCTGTTTTCAAGCACTTTAAAACCTTTATTATTTTTTCCTCTTGGAGTGGCATAAAAAGGCCTTAAGTCAAAATCCACTATATCTCAAGAAAGCCAGAGTAATTACCTTAAGAAGATAGAATGCAATAGCACTGTCAGAACAGAAAATGTCCCCTCTGCCCCTGGCCTCCAGGACAGCAAAACAATTCGAGAACAGTGTGGACTCAAAAAGGAGATTTAAAGTTTTCTTCTGGCTCTGACTTCATTGACCTGGGTCATCACCAGGGTTCACAGGTACACTCCTGCTCACCACCCACAATGGCTCTTCTGCCTGCATAGCAAGACCAAATTTGGGACTTATTCCTGTAGGATGTGAGTGGGACACAAATAAATAAATTGTTCATCCCTTGTGGTGTTGTATACAGGGAGTGATTTCTGCTATCCAGCAGACTGAAGAGTGCAACTTTTCAAGGAAAATGCGTCAGACATGTAGAGGATATGTCAGCATTAACATGACAATGAACACTTTTGTCCACTGCAAACTAGCAGCAATAACTCACACCTCTTTGAGAAAAGCATCAGGTATATAATGATGTTTGAGGTCTGAGTTCATCAGTGATAGAGACACTTGAAAATGGTGATAATAACAAATTACTTATTCATCTTCAATGCCTATTTTTATGTGCACTTTTTCCCAGAAGGTTTTAGAGCATCCCAAATGGATGTTTCTGTAGCATGATGCCTGTTCATATTAATGTTTGAGAGAGGGATCAATGAATTTATTCATGAGAACATATGTATCAATTCTGCACACAGCAAAATAAGCAAGCAATGATGTTGTGGCTATCATGATTAAGCATCACCTCTGAAAACTCTTTCCTTTCAGTGCTGATATTTGCCCTGTGTTTATCCTGGGGTTAGTCAATTGTAAAGATCAGACTGGAAGCAATTTTTTTGCTGATTTCAAAAGGAGGAAATAATTTTTTCTACCTGTCTGAATGTCAGTTTGTCATGAGTAAATTAAAGTGTTCCGGAACAGAGACTGGCAATTGTTGCCACTTGTAACTCAAATGGCATTCTCTGATATCAATATTCCTGGCATGGCTTTTTTTTTTTTAATTCACGTCTTTGCAACGTGAAGTTGATGTTTTATGTGGTGTGTTTAAGTTGGGAGAGATGAATCTGGTGATCAATCAGATGTAGTAAAAAGTCCTCCTGATATTACATTTCCTTCATTTTTATCTTTTCTCAAATATTTCCAGATCTCCTTTTCCTTTTGGCATCTTTCAGTAACTTAGTTTATGGGCTAAACTCCGCTGTGATGGCATTTATTGATAAAACTGTGTTAAATTCATTGGAAGCAAGATGGATTTTTAAGAGGCAGCTATCTTTGTAGACAGCCACAAGTTCTAGCTGTGCCTAATGAGACCCAGGCCTCCATGTCTCTGAAATGCTCAGTTTCCTGTGCTGGATGTGCAGAGCCTGTGCCTGACTGGGAATCTGCTGTGTAGCTGTATAAAGCATGCTGTGGCATAGGGCCATTATTAAATTTACTGTATGCTCCTGTGGTTCCTGGCAGCACGGCCTCGTCTGCTGAGAAGCCATTGAAATCAGCTCCTCAGGCAAAACATCCATTAAACTTTTTTCTTGAAAGAAAAAAATCTTCTGCTAATTTGCTGCAATTTATGTTTGCTTTGTGATTCTGCAGCCAAGCCTGTCAATGAAACTGTGCTAATCATTAGGAAACTGGTGCCTGTATGCATTCAGACATCCTACAGCTACCACTCCTTAACTAAAACAACATTCTACAAGACTTTGGTTTTATTTTTCCAGCATGGTTAGAGCCTTATGGCATATGATTTTGCAGTTTTTTTTGCACCTCAAAAATCCTTGAGTATTTTGTTTGACGAAATAACTGTGCTTACAGTGTACTTTTTCTTTTTATATAGTGTAGTTTAATGATAGAAAATTGGTGTCTCACAGATAAAATTACATACTGTATGCTACTGTGTCCTGTCTCTAAGGCTTAAGACCTGTAATCTTTTAGAAATTGATCATTAGTTGCTTCTCTTCCATAATGTTACTGTTGACTAAAAATTTAGAAAACAGTTAAATTATAAGAGAAAAAAAGAATAGGAGACGGTAGGTAGCACTTTGTGGGAAAACCATTAGAAATAGAGAGTGGGTAGGTGAACCATTTCTTGTAAAAGGTTTCAAGACCCCAGAAATCTAAGATGAAAAAAGAATTATTTAACTGTGTTAACTTTTTTCGCCCTTTTGGAGACATACAGAAGTCTGTGGAACCTTATAATCTCGTGCAATAAGCTGCAGCTCCATTCAGATTTTGGGTAAGCAGTTTCCATTCCATTGGACTCCTTCATACTTGAAATCTCTGATGGTGTTGCTCATCTGACAAGCTTAATTCTACAAAATTAATCCAAAACGACTCTAATTGCCATTCTGGAGAAAATTAACAACTCGAGAGAGCCGTTCTTTCTGTTGATATTTTAGGATTAGTTTGAAAATAGGTAAATTTCCACCTCAGCCGGCCATGCAAGTGCAGGGATGAGTTTATACCAGTCACATGCAGCAGTTTGTTCAAACAGACAGAATTTTCAGATGACTTGATTGCTCAAATTCGTATTAGTGTCTAGGATTCGATCTGGTGTCTGAGACTGCAAGAAGGTGTCATGTGCAATGAAAGTAACAGTTTGTGTAACTAACTCTGCTCTTTCCCTACTTATTTCTAAATCCCAGAAAGAGGCTGAGAGTAACTTGTGCTGTCTGAGGCCAGGGAAGTTTACCTAATAAATAAGCAATTCTCCTAGCTCACTAAACCATTTCAGACTCTCTCACAACATGCTCTATTTTACATTATTCTGCTCTGTTGTTTTTTTTCTCTCATTTTGATCTTCGTGTCACGATTAGATCAGAGGTTTTACCATGCTGGGATAAACCCATGATACAGCTCATTCACTTTTCTCTATTTGCGAGACCACATGTTTCTGGTGAGTGCTAGAAATGTACTGAATGACTGAGCTTACCTTTAGGAAATATTGACATTTAAACACTCTTTTTACATTTATTCCTGGGCAAGCTTTTTTTTTTTTTTTTTCCTTAACCAGTGAGATATCTAAAGAGAGGAATGAAAGAGAAGGGTATGTAGTGTCACTTACTCTAATCTCACGTTTTGGTGAGGGGCTGGGTGGAGCAGCACTGTTGTGTTTTGCAGTCTTATCAGAATAATGCCAGATCTTTATGTTGTTTAATGCCTGTTTAAAACTTCCATTAATCCTGGGTTTAGGTTTCTAGTATACAAAGTTTGATGCATTTGCTACAAAAGTTCTGGATACTTTAATTAAATCCCATTTCTCTTAAGTGTTTTAGTATTTAGCGGTGTTGGCTCTGTGCTGAAATTTCATTTTGCTTAGACTTCAGTAGCTATGATTATCAGGGTACAATTGCAGCCTTAGTGCTCTCTGGTAAGGATGGGAAAATTGCTTAGACTGAAATGAGTTGCAAATTTCTGCACATCAAGGGGTTGCCTGCCAAGATTTTGCTTTTCACAAATGTGAATCTCTCACAGTGGGAACACACATGGGCAATTGCTCTCCAAGAGATGCTTTATTCTCAAATCTGCTTTCCGTAGCTTGAGGCAGTTGCATGTTAGTTCCAGGTGCCTGTTGTGGGCAGCTCCATCTGACCATCCACAGTGCTGTTTTAGGTAATTTTGCATCCTTGTGAGACTTGTTAAAAAGCCATTCTGGAGACACATTCTGTGCTTTCCAGGTAGGACAGCTTGCTGAGCTGGCTAGGAAGAGCATGTTTGTGTGTATCTCTAAAAGATGGATTGGAGACAACTGAAAGACTAAAACAGCAGGACGCTGGGAGAGGAACAGAGATTACTCTATATATGTGGTGTCCCTACCTAGGGACAAGTGACTTTCAGGGAGATCAAAGGATGCTGTTGATCTCAGGCAGCCTTCTGTAAACTGAGGGGAGAATATAAATTAAAAGGTGCAGGCATGTGCTCTGATGTGAGGTGACTGAAACCAGCCTTTAGCCTTTGTAATTTAAGTCTCACGACCTGTGGAGCACAGTTTCCCATGGCTGCATCCACAAGAGAGAAAGAATAACTGATTTTTCTTCCTTTTGTCTTTCCCTTCTTCCACTTAGTTTAAAAAAGGAGCAATGGGACAAACAGCTGAGCAAACCCCCCACACTCTGTTGCCTTTGTTGCCATTACCTTTCAGGCCTAAATGTTAAAGTTGGAGGTGAGAAGTTTGAGAGTGACCTAGGGGAAAAAGAAAAAAAAACCCATTGCAATGATGACCTTCTGGGGTTCATAGGAAGCATCAGCCAAGACACTCATCCCAAAAGGTAATTGTCACAAAAAGAAGTCAAATCCCATATTTTAAAAGACTGTAGAAGGCAAATTCTACAAAAAGCAATAAACTTGCTTCCATGTCATATAATTATTCTGATCATACAACTACTAAAATAAAGTGGTTTGTTCTTGTGGAGTCTAATAGCACTAGGGCAGCACGTGTTTCTGCTGTGTCTTCTGACTTCATTGCAGCCATGTGCCATTTCTGCTTGGGTTTGGAACTAGAGGAAATGCGAATTTACCCACCTGAGTGTGACCTCTTAGTACATTTTAGTGCTAAGTATTTTTTTTTTTCAGACCATTCTGCAGAAAACCTGAAGCAGACAATGGCTTCTATTTAGCAGATGAAGAATAAACAAAGAAGGTATTTTAATGACTGGTATAACAAACCAGAGAACACAAAGCTGAGGCAGCTAGACATGCACAAAGCTTTTTTTATTCCAGGGACATGTAGCTGATGACCTGCAGCTATGTCCATATTGCCTGAGGGAAAAACAGGCAGATAGAGAAAGGAAAATACTCTAGTGGCCATCAGGAAAGATTGTGATGGGTGCCCCCTGTGGAGCATCCCCTCGTGGGTGTCCTGTCCCATACAGCAGGGAATCACATAATGCTGACAACCATGGCCATCTTTTTCCTCAGTGAGAGAAGGTATTTCATCAATACCTGCCATCAATACCTGTCAGCAATACCTGTCATCAACCTGCTGGTTTTTGGACAGTACTGCCATTTTGACTCTGATTGAAATTGGCTTAATTAGAGTGTCAGTGTTGCACACCAATTGACTGTTCAACCCTGTGCGCACCTGTTTTTTGTAACATTTATCAAGTATTAGAAGGAATGTTATTTACTTGCTATCATAGATGTAATAGTCTGGAATCTCACAGGAGGATGTGGTGGTGTCTTTCTTAAAAGCATTTGTGTGAAGTTCTGAAGTGTAACTCCCAAGATCAACAATATTCATAAGCAATAATTTCTCTGAAAATGAAGAAAGTCAAAGCTAAAATCCTTAATCTACTTTCTGTTTTCTTTAGTAGATAGGTATGAGGTAAGACAAATGGGAAAACAAACCTGTGTAGGGAATGTGAGAAGACTCTTGCAAACACTCAAATTACTCAAAATAACTTGTCACTCAAAGTAAGAATTTTCCATTTACAGAAAGCATCAGTCTAAGTGAGATATTACAGTAATTAAGGATAAACATGTCTGTGAGGTATTTCTCAGTGCAAAATTAATGAAGTTTGTTCTGAAACAACTTTGCCCACAGAAAAACAATATTGAAAAACAATACCAAAAACCAAGACAAACCTGCAAATAGGAATATATTTGGAAACTCTTGAGGCGTCTCTTTCACTGTGTAGCAGAGTTTTTTCATGTTTCCATTCAGGTTGTTAATTAGCTGCTGACTGGGCTGAGAAATTAGCACCTAAATTCTTTTTTTTTTCCAAATTGGAGTTTAAAGAAAGAGTTAACAAAACTATCAAGCCCAGAGCCGGAAAACTTGGAGAAAATTTAGAGCTCAGACCATAGCTGTTGCACAAACATTCTAATCTTAAATGTGCAACATCTAGCAGCAAGAACTCAAAAATTCCATGGTGAGTATCTTTCATGGTGCTGTATTTGTGAGAAAAATCTGCATAGGAAAAAGCAATGGATACTGCAGGTTTGAGGAGTTTCCCTTCCAAGGCACTTTGGCTCCCTAGCTCTTCCACTTGAAGTTGTGCTTAACTCACTCAAATGAGCTTGTTTGTGACTGCAATCAAAGCAGAAATGTGCAAGTCCCAACCCCAGTGGCATAAATGTTTTCTTTTGACCAGTTAGTTTTCAGGTAACCTCAGCTGCTCTTTGGGTTACAGTCATCTGCCAGATTGGGACTGCTTCTTGGATGAGCTGCCTAGTGCATTTTGGTTTTTGTCAGGTTTAATTAATTCATTCATTAATTGCAGAGAGAATCAGCCAACCTGTATCTTAAACAATCTTACATCATTGTCTTCCTTTCTTTATTATTATAATGAAACAACTTGCATCTTGAATGACTCTGATAAATTGGCAGCTGTAATTGGCTATGAAAATAGATTGTTTTTTAGTTAAAAAATGGAGTCACAATTACATTTTATTGAGAAATATTTTTCTAAACCTTATTCTTTTTAAAATTCAACTTTGGTTGCACTTGAGGCTCTATTTAGGTTAAAAATAAATGTTTTTCTCTCCAGTAAGCCTAAAGTCATTTGTTGGTTTTTTTTTTTTTCTTTACTCCATTGCATAGTGGACTGTAAGCAGTTAAAGCTGAATTATTATTGTCAAGGTTCTTCTAACTGGTGAAAATTTAGTTCTGAGCAGCCCAGGAGTTGGACCTGTTTAGTCTGGAGAGGAGAAGATAGAGGGGATCTCATTAATGCATATAAATATCCCAAAGGAGGATGCCAAGCTCTTTTCAGTCATGGCCAGTGGCAGGACAAGGCCATAAACTAAGACACAAGAAGTTTCTAAACCTTTAAAACCTCAGCATGAGGAAGAACTTTACACTGAGAGTGGCAGAGCACTGGTGCCGCTGCTCAGGGAGGTTGTGGACTCTCCCTCCCACGTGACATTCAAACCCCACCTGGACACGCTCCTGCGTCACCTGCTCCAGGTGACCCTGCCTTGGCACAGGCTTGGACTGGGTGATCTCCAGAGGTCCCTTCCAACCCTGACAGTTCTGTGATCCAGTGATTCCTTGGACATACTCAAGTGCATTTTTGCTCTGCATTTCATATGCTTTTAACCCAGATTCTCTCATTATTTGTGTTGTATCAGAAAGCTTTTTTCTTTTCTGTATTTATTATCTATTTAAACTGTGAAAGCAAAATAACAAAGGCTTAGTTAAACGCCAGCTCTGCCTTTGTAGAGATGCTTCATATTTTGGAGGTCAGAACTTCTCAGCCTCTGTATGTCCATAATAAGCTATGCAAAAGGAGTGTTAAGAGAATTTTAATTCTGTAACACCTGTAAAACTGTGAATCATAAGGCACCTCAGCATATGCTTAGGACATCTGTCTGAAAATGAGAGCTTGTAAATACTACAGAGAAAGTTTCTATAGGACAGATTAGAAAACAAGCTTCTGTGGAGAAGGAAAAGCAGAGATGGGCAAAGTGAAAATAAAGGGAGAGAAGAACAGCAAGCATAGGAGATTAAAGAGAAAGCAGATAATAGAAGGATAGTTGCTGATAAGGAACAGGTAGCTAAAAACAATTTTTCAGAAAATGAAAATTCTAAAGCAAAGAACACAAGCCTAAGACAAAATAGAGTGAACAGATTAGTCAGTTGTTATAATTAAATATTTGCTTTATGTTAGTAAAGGGAATTAAAACAGTTAAAATCATATCATTCAATAGATTATCCTTCATTGTGATTGACAATATTTGTTATGCATAGAAGTACATTAATGTTCTTTTGGAAAGGTTCTGGAAACAAATGTATTTACTTGGCTTTGCTTGGCTGTAGGTAGAAAAAACCTGTATTTTTGCTTATCCAAATACAAACATTCTGAGCTCTTGAGGTAAACACTAAATCTAAAACCATTATCACCAGGATTTAAAACAAACAAGCAAAAGGATAGGGATTGTGTGTAAAAATCGGCATTAAAAAGAAATACCTCTTCTTTTCTCTATTTATTCCCCCAGGAAAACATTTTAATTCCCACCCCTCACCCCCCGCCCCCCGCAAAAGGCATAGTAACTGTAAGGATAGAAAATGTGAAAGGCCTTCTTTAAAACTCATTACAGAAGATTCAGTCTGAGTCGTCTTTCTGGTTTTCATCCAGCTGTTTCCTTACAATACCTATGCCTTGCAGCATTTATTCTCTTTAAAATTAATGCAAAGAAAAAGGAGAGCTGCAGTATATTTCTTTGTCAATGCAAGACAACGCCATTATTTATTAATTTTTAATTCCTCGGTTGCATTTTGAGATACAGCAGATGTAAATCTGTATTAAATGTTCTACGCCGCTACCATTTAGTAGCAAAAAACAAAGAAAAACATCATTTGATGTGCTCTAATAATTTGAAAATTATCTATAATAATAATAATTCCCTTCAATGACTAAATAAATAAAAATGAAATGTCATAGTCATTAAATATCCATCAGAACATCTGGCACTGTACCTCGGTGGCATGGAAAGCCTGCTGTGCATGGAACTTGTCATTCCTGATGGCTGGGAATGTGACTCCATTCTCAGTGCAGGTCAGAAACTCATTGTCTAGGGCATAAGGAGTAATGCCAGAACAAAAAGTCGCTCCCAGCATGGTGGGAAGGGCAGTGGGGTTTTGTGATTGACTTTTGAAGATCCAGAAGGTGACGCTCAACATGTCCATTGTATGGGGAAGTGTATTGGAGTCCGTACAGTAGGGAAGCTCGCCTGAAGCCTTTAGTAAGTACAGGAAAAACAAAAACGTGGTCAAGAACAATTAGTTGACTTTTTTGTAGCTTCTGCCCCACCCCTTTCTGTCTTGTTGTATATCTGTGTCCCTCTGTTATTCTTTGCAAACGCTTTGGGTAGAAAGTACAGTGTAGTAAAATTCATAGAATATTAATCTGCTGTCAACAGGTGCTGAGAAATCGCAGCTTTCAACATACTGATTTTTTCGTGACCTTTATATGTGGATAGGATTTAGGAGAACAAAATGGCAAGAGGTGAATCAGTGGTCCTAAATGATGCCCAGTAAATATCCATTTACTGGATATTTGTATTATCAAAGGAGCTCCCAGTAATATTAATGATACAAGAGCTTTGTCTTTCAGAATGTAGTCTCTGGTGACAATAGCTCTTGATTCCTTATAAATAAAAGCTGGTGATCTAATTCAGTAAAAAAAGTAGGTGGTTGTGCTTTGAGATCAGCTGACTTTTAGATGTTCAACACCTCAGTCCAGTTTTCTCCTGGTAAGCATCATTTGCTTGCTGTACAGATTTTACCTTTTCAGCTAGGAAGATTCATGCAGCAGTTACCACCATATACGACACTTTTTGAATTTCATATTTTAGAATGTCAAGGAATTGCACTCCATTATACAAATATAAAGAAAAATTCCCTATCACTGCAATACCTGAAGTTATATAAGCACATTTCTCTTTTGGGAAATGATAGGACGATATGCATCCTAATTTTTTTTTGCTGAAAGATTATGTTTCTAATTTGTTGGTGGGATGTTTAGGCACTCTCACTCAGATCTATAAAAAATTGTTTAAACACTATAATGTATTTTCTGAAAATAAAAAGTGTTTTTGGAAATAATAGCACCTTTTTATCGCTGCAGAGGCTTTAGAAGGTATTTGGAACAGTAAAATTTATCTTTTTTATTGTTGCACAGATAAAACTGCTTGTATTTGTTTCTTAGGACAGAGTATAATTTAAACAGACCAAATCTTTTTCTGAACAACAATATGAAATAAACAAGAATGAAGCCATTAAAAAGTGCTAGCTCTGTGGTCACTGTGTTTATGAAGGTGGACACTGGAATGTTCAAAGGCATAGTGAGTTCTAAGAATGAGAGTTTTCATTATAGAGGAGATTTTTTAGGTGCTGCCATGAAAGCAAATGTCTGTTCCTGGTTGGCATCCCTGCGATGAGTTACTCTGGATTACACACGGACTGCACGCAGGTTTGGGAGTTCCTGTGCCATCACAATTACTGAACAGCCTCTGTGCTGCGAGGAAATCTTGTTTCCACATGTGCCTTATGTTCCTGACTACAAGCCCTGAGTTCTGGAACGTTAACTTGTATGATATTATAGAGTGCATTGGTGAGGTTCCAAAGTGCACTTTGCTGCACTCCGTGCTCAAACCACTCTTCTGCCTGAGGGCCAGGAGTCAAAGAGTGGTGCACAGATTATGGGTTTCTCCATCAATCCAAAGTGTCAGTGGCAAGTGTGTTACCTATGCCATAAGTATATTTTGCTTATCAGTGGGAAATTCCTATGTATGCTGTAACTACTGTGTCTAGGGATGCCCTGGGATAAGAAGCATTGTATAAATGTAGGTCATTATTGTGAAGTTACATTATCTGAATCCCTTGTTCCATGATTGTTTGCTTTAGACCCTGTGGAAACCTTTGAGTGGAGGAGAAAGAAAGAAAATCTAAATAAAGCACAAGGACATCCAATGTACCCTAACAAGAAAAGGAATTGTTAAGGAAATCATAGTGCTGAGGTCTAAATATTTCACAATTAGGCATTCATTTGGAAAGAGCAGCTGCTCTTTATCCTCCACATACTATTTTCCTTACGTTGTTTACTGATTACAAAACACAGAATATACTTTTATTGACTGTGTTTTCCCCTACAGTCTTCTAAGAGTGTAATGATGAATATTCATATAAAGAAACAGCTTCAAGGTTCTAGCACCAGCAGCAGCTGTGCTTCTTACAATGTCTGCAGTCACTTGGGTTGAGTAGATGTAAATAATTTACATGTGCTGTATATAGCAGCCCTTTCAGATCTCAATATATTTATGCTAATACGTAACTTAGATTTTGCTGGCAACCTCTCTGTTGATCAAATTGAAACAAAAACTAGGTTGTGGCTGTTCAGGGAGTAGACTTCCAGTTGCCCTGAACAACTGCCATGTGCAGTACAGAAGCCATCACAGTTAAGTGTTGAATCTCAAGATCTCGGAGGAATATTTTGAAGCTAATTATCGCTATCAAGAAAGTCCTTGACGTCAGAAGGCACTGACTGAAGTTCTATACAGTGCTTGTCTAGTTACCTATGACTTCAGAATTTATTAATATCCAAACACTTCAAGGAGCAGACAGTAAGCTCTTTTGATATACAATAGTGAGATTGTTCCCTCGTATTCTTTCATTAGTGATTTAATGCTGTAGCAACTACAGGAAAAATTGCTTTTTCCTTCAGTATCTACCATGAAAGTTTTGCATCCTGTGACAGATGCTTAAGTTTATATTATGGTATATAGATCTTCAGTGCCATGGAGGATCAGTCTGGTTGCACTCACCTGTTTGGGCTGTGAGCTCACACCCCATGCCTACAGATGTAGCTCTTGTGTAGATTAAAAGCAGTATGTGCAAGTAAGAAACCATTGCTGCAGCTATCGGTTAAGGCACACAGGTGGTCTGTTTGCATATACAGGTAGGCATTGTCCTTTAGGAAAAATTCCCATGTTGCCTTCGAGGTTTGGTCAACAGGAATAATTGCTAGATGCATATGCCTTACCTATTTGTCGTTTTGCTTTTCTGCTTGTTTATTTCAGTGTCCAGTTCTTTTGGATTATACTTCCACCTGAAAACACCAAACAGGACTGAACTGGATACTTCTGTATGAAGACATATGCAATCAGGAAACTTCCAGTGTAGAAAATTATGTTGCAAAGTTACATCCATTGTTTAACAATTTTGGAATAGTACAGGAAAGATTCCCAAAACTGCTAGTGGGAGCTATGCTCTGCAGCTTTCAAGAAAGAAATCATTCATGGTTTTTTGCTTAATTTTAGGTTTCCATCAACCAACAAATACATGTTTCACTATTCTTTTCAATTTTTCAGTGTAATTAACTTTTCTTCTGCTTACATTTGGGGTTTTTTGTTAGGTGGAAGGAAAAACATAATTCTTGCCTCTGTTGCCCACAGTAGTGGTGGGGACATTCAGATGTCACTGCATTGTGCTATGACACTTAGGCGAACAGTAAGGAATTGCTTTTGCTGGAGGGATATCCCTCTTTGTCTAATGATTGCTCAAAGTTAGATGTATTCATGATGCAAATACATATGTCCACTTCATAGAAAATCAAAAATGTCAAAGCAGACTCTCCAGATGATATCTTTGCCTCATTTAATTTTTTCTAAACCAAACAATAACTTTGCTAAGGCTCCTAGCACCACTTTGATGCATATCAAAAACACGTTAAGGTGCAGAGAATTGGCATTTTACTTGCAGAACAGAAGCTAATGGAGTAGTTAGTGGCATTTCTATAGCTTATGGTGAATAACAGTGCCAGGACTTTAACAAGGGAGCTCGTGATGCAGCCTGTGTCACAAGGGAGCATGTGTTCAAAAAGAAGAGTATTCACTGAAAGAACTGAGTTGTGCTTTTTCCCTATGTTAAATAAGGGGGCTTGGCTTTTATACAGAAAAAAGAGGCTGCACCAAAAAGTGTTAAAAAAAGTTTTAAAAATTCCCCCCTCCACTCCCCCCGCCAACCCGCCTCCCAAAAAGTAGTGTTTAGCAGCATTTTAAAAATGTAAAAATGTAGTCCTGAAGATGTACAGTGAGGCCATTGACTATACAGAACAGGAGTTAAAATACTGAGCTGGGAGTGAAACTTGAAACATTTGCTGTTTGGTGCAGTCTGGGCTTTCCAAAGGAAAATCTTTGCTTTTTAGTATTATTTTTACAAGCTCTTGAAATAGTCCCCTTGGGGTTTATTAATGCTTATTAGGAAATAACACTCATTACATACAGAGGTGAATCATTCTGAGTGGGAAACTTAAGGCCTTCCTATAGTTTTGAATAGAGAGTGGGGAGAGAGAAAAATAAGTATAGTTATGGACTTAAACATACTTATAGATACCTAGTGAGATTTTTAAAAGAAACAAACTCCAACGGGTTTAATAATAAATACTTAAATATTTGCAAAATCCTACTTGTGTTTCTTGATTCACCTTTAAAGTTTTATTTGGCTATCAAAATCGACTTGTAGAATAAATTTTTTCAAATTTTATGTGTCTCAGGTGCCTGCATCCTATTGAGTTTTGCTTTAGTGTTTAAATCACCTGAGACTGAAGTGCTAATAAATGGATTTATGAGTCTGAATCAGAGGTGTGACTACAATTTATACCAATAAATCCAGCTGGCATTAAACAAATTGATGAGGTTATTGTTAAGCCCTGAAGGTGTCCAGGTTCTTTAGTCAAACCTGTATTTATGTGTGGACCCAAATAATCTGTACAGTCTAGTCTGAAACATACTCTGCCACACCTGTATTGATTTCACAAAACAGTTTCCCTTAAGCCTCTCTGTCGTGCTACAATTATCATTTTAGAGAGCAGTGCATAGCACAAGTTTCAATGCTAAACAAAATTTTATGTCTTTAATTTTTAAAAAAAGTAAATAATTAAATGGTAATTCCTGGATAATTGCTTTAACTATTATTATCCAGGTCATATACATACTGTCAACACATATTCCAATGTATTTTCCCAATTTAAGCTTTCCAGCTGGTGAGTACTACTGTTTTCATCTTTCCACTTCAATAAAGTTCTACAGTAAGAATTGTCTCAAATCTCAGTCTATCTCTGTTTTTGCAATGATTTGCTTTCTCCTGTGTAGAACAACTCCTACTTTTTCATATATTTTTCTCTTTTTTTTTGGTGTTTTTTTTGTTTGTTTTGCAAATTGATATTTCAGTTTGTAAGTAGTGGTTTAAGAAATCTAAATAATATCTTCTAAACTTTGGAAACAGAGGGCTCTACACCATAGCTGCATATTTAAATTCTTAGGTTTTCAACTGGATTTCACTTACTAGTTTATTTTTATAAATAATGATTTCAGCTTTCCATCTGCTATATAAAAATGTGATGTTTCTTAATCTAAATGACTTGAAAACAAACATTTCTGTTGAAAAGTATCTCTGTGGGAAAGTGGTTCATAGGTAACTTTTTGACATGGGGGGTCCAGTGGCAGGTTTTTAATGTATTATTAAAGACGTACTTGAAACGTAAAATTCTGGAACAAGTTGGAAGAGTGCTTCCTTATGCTTGATTCTCTGTTGTGAATTCGGCTCTTGGTTCCATAGAAGATTTCCATTAGGAAATTTCCTGAAAAATGTTTAGAACAAGAGAGCAGCCTAACCTAAAGTGTCAGTAATTTCATGGTGAGTTATGTGTCTTGAATAGAAGAGTTCAGCACCACTTGGTTGCCATGGTTCATTAGTTATCATCAAACCCCCAGATCATCTTTGAGTAGAAGCCCAAAAGGCTCTAAATATGCACATGCAGTGCAATTATTAGGCAATCAAAATAAAATTTAACAATCTTGAAGTTAAATTGAAAATAGATAGTGCTTTCAAAGCCTTAGATTAAAGGGAGACAACCATATGTAAATCAGATACAGTACTGCTGAATTATCTTGTTCAGTGTCTGTGCTTTCTAAATAATAGACAAGGTAGTGGTACAGAATAATTCCTTTGAAGGATCTGACAAGCATGATTTATGGCATAGCCCAAAACACATTCTTTGCTTGAATATTCAGTCAAAAGAGCTTCATTTTCCCCAATTCTAATATTGTGGAATTATATCTAAATCGTGTCTTAACTTGGGAAGTCACAGGAGGGAGAATATAAATTACACTCTTACAAAAATATACAAGAGATTTAAATTGGAAAATTGCTATTTTGGAATGCAAGACAGCAAACTACAATTAATCACTGTTCCTCCGCTCATCAGACTTCACAGTGAAGCTTCAAGAAACATAATGCAGTATTTTAAAAGGCTCATTTAAAACCCTTTCTCAAATACTACAAACATCTGGGGAGGAAAAAAAAGGATATACTTGTTTAGGATAAATCATTCAATGAGTTAGCATTTGAGAACCTAAAACTAATCCAGTTTGCATAAAACCTCCAAATTTTTAAAAAGCTTGACTAGGGAATTATTTTAGATCCAGCCATTTATGAAAGTTGCATGCAGTCTGCACACGGAAGGAGAAAGTGATAAACTGGAAACTTAACCCCAAGAAAATATATCCTTCAGATTTTCCATAGGTTTTAAAGGATTGGTTAAATTATTCCTAAAGCACCTAATATAAAGACTGTCATCCTAATCAACGTTACAAATGTGGGCTTTTTCAGATGCTTGGCACTCTGCTTCACATTATTGAGGCTCCCCATGGAGACTTCTGATCCAAAATAAGCCAGACATGTTTCCATCTAGAACCGTCATCTCCATGTGCTGCAGACTCATGACTCAGCTTTTAAACATGAAACAGAATGGGCACGTTTGCAAAAGCAAATGTTCTCTTTGAGCACCTGTAGCTCAAGAGCATTTTTCTAGCTCTGTGTTCCGCAGGAAAAAGTCCTCTTCTTAAACTCTAAAACATTCTTGAACTTTCTGTGAGGACGTGTTTGTATCACTAACTCTCCTTCATGTACACCACAGATTTTGTTCGTCCCTTACTCTTGTCTGGCTTACCCACAATATAAAGAAAAGACAATGCTTCACAAAGAGAGAACCTACTTTACTTGAGAAAAATAGAACTATCCACACAAGTATATTTTCTGTTCACGTGGATTTTTATTTTTCAGTCATGTTTGCTTGGTTTGATAGTCTGTTTGTTTTATTTGAGGATTCCACAGGGAGGTAGATTAAATACTGCATTGGTGTATGGTCTTGCACAGCTGTAGATCACAGGTACCAGTAGGACCCAGAGCCTGTTCAGCATATCCCACTGCAACATCCTGGGTATTCATTCACTGATCGATCACTCATGATTCAAACTACTTCAATAATTTCTGAAGGATGATAGTGAAAAAACTATCAGGTTATCTGTCACTCTTAGTAGTAACAAACTGGTATTTTGCAAAAGCATTCTTTGAAAGGACTTTATTCTAATTGCTTGAATTTCCACTCCTATATTTAGAGAAGGGATTTTATTGCTTAATAGGTAGAACAACCGAATCCCATCTAGGTATTTATCCTGTCTAATTACATTTTGCAACTATACTGATCCAGAAACTCAAGAGCAGACTGAGAAGGGTGCTATTTTCACTTCTAAATCCTGTAAAACTATCTTGCATAAAGTCCAACTTTCCTGTTGTTGCTAAAGCACATGACAGCTATTTGAGACAGGATTGTATTTAACAGTCTAAAGCGATTTTAAACATCTGCACAAACTTTTGGACAACTGTGTCCTTCAGGAAGCTAGGATCTAGGTGTCTAAAATGCCACTACACACCCATGATTAGGTTCCTGAATTGCTTCCTTAAGGTTTTTTCTGCTCAGATGTTGTAAGTTCATGGAAGGCACCAGAGGCAAGTCAGGAGCAACACATTGCATGCTTAGAGTACAGGAATATCTGTGGGAAAAGATACAGCTTGCCCTGATGCATATAGTGGGTTATATAACATGTTATGAGTTTTTCACAACAAAAATGAATTTTTTAATTTTTTTGTTAATTATTATTATTGCTGTTATTGTTTTTGTTTACTGTGGTGGATTTTTTTTTTTTTGGACAGCAGTAACAGGACACAGATGCAAAGCTTTGGAAGATTTTCCAGTAGCAGCAGCTGGCTCCTTGGCAGTCTCCTCAGGCAGTTGTGTTGATGCTTTGGAGTTGCCTCTAGGTCTGTCACGTAACAAGTCAGCTGATGAGCTTCCTTCTATGTTTGGATGCCATTTTTTATAGATACCATTGAAACACCTTAAATATTAGGAAAAATGTGCAAATTTTTGGTACCTGTGCAAGATATATATATGTGATACTTATATATCATACATCTAGTGGTGTATGTAAAATGATGCACATGTGACATATTTACACGTAGAACTTTAAAATTCCATCTATTCTACAGATTTCTGCTCTAGAAAGTGCTTTGCAGAAAGTTTCTTGATTCTCATTAAAAAGCTTTATAAAATAATCACCCAAGTAAGTTGAACTAAAGGCTGGTGCTGCCGTGTAGCCTGTACTCACCAGTAGAACTCACCAAAAATACCATTTTCTTTTGTACCAGTGTTCTGTGAATAGTCAGCCTAGCTGACCAACTCCCTTATTTCTGTGTGAATTTAATCTGCTTGTCCATTTTAACAAGTTCTTTACTAGCTACTGTGCTTTCGGTACATATAAGACTTCTCATAGATTCAGAAATTACTTATAAGGCTCCCAAATTTAAAAAAAAAAATTAAAAAAAAAAAAGGAAGGGGGGAGGGCAGTGAACACATGTTCACATTATACTGTGCCATATGTTGTAGTAAACTGGGTGTATGAATTACCATATGTAGATTTTCTTGTCTCTGGCCCTTACATAATTTTGACATGAATGTCCAAATTGCCAGAGGAAAAGGCAGCAGGATACATTTTTAGCTCATGTTTGACAAGGCTTTCATTGAATGATATTTTTTTTCCAGTGCAACTAGGTACAAAAGGTAAGGATGGCATTAGCAGATATTTTTTTGGTGCATTTAAGGTTGTAGGAGTGTCTGCATGAATGAAAACAGGCATTTTGGGAACCATACCATACTGACTGAGCCTTTATTTCATTGAAGGTGCAAATTCTTGCCCACAGCTGTATCTCTGACTTGTGGGTAGGAAATTGAAAAAATACTAATCTATAACATCAGAATTATTTGTCCCCAAAGGTTAGAAAAAAATCCCACACTTTCATAAAGCTGTTTAAAACTCGATAATAATTTTTAAAAAATACACAAGAGATTTAACCTTTTTGGTTTTCCTTAAGAAAGACCCAGTATCATTTGCAACCATCTAAGCTTTCTTCCATACCTCATGCACCCCTGTTGAGACAAACACCCTCCTGCTTTTCTTTCCTGTCTTTAGGGAGATATTGCTCAGGTATTGGGTCTGTTCCTAAGTGCTTCAGACCTGCATTCAGCTGTTCATGCTCAACCCAGCTCATGTAGTGCCTTCTGTGAGGCCTTGCAGGGCCTGAAGATTTAAAATAAGAATCTGGAATAGCAATGACATTTAGGCTGCAGGGCTTTTCATTAAATTAAAGGCACTGGGGAGACTCTAATAATAGGGATGAAGCCGAGAATGGGCAAAGTAGAATTTGATCAGATAGTGCTCTTGTAATTTGATTATGCTTATGTAAGGGAGAGCTGGGACTGAAAAGGGGACAAGAGGAGAAGAATCAATAAAGAGTAAGATGACATTAGGAAAGGTTTTTATTTCTACTGACTAGCTAGTAAAAGCTGAATAACGTAATATTTATTCTCATGTGAACTGACCTAAACTTTGGGGTGATCTGGACTCACTGTACTACAAGGCTGACATGGTTCAGTTCTAATCCTGTTCTCCTTTTCATGCTTGTGTTTTGGTACATCTAAAAATAAATTGAATCTAAATCCTATTTATGCAGGAATGAATATGGAAAATGTGTCTCCTGCACATGCAAATGATCTGGTAGAACATGTTTCCTGGACATGCTTTTAGCTGCCTTGGTGATCTGACTTGCTCAAAAGCAACTGTGGCACTAAAGGGGATGCCTGTGAAGTTAAACGAGGGCTTGGATACCTCAGAAACTTCTGAGCATAGCTTCAGACACTGATATTTAGACTATGTTCATGTTTCCCACTCATAAAGAAAGAAGCAGAATTTAAAACACTCCAAAAAGTGTTTGAACATTATACCTACCATTCATGTATCCTTTGGATGAATGATTTGCTTTCTCTAGGGGAAGCTAAAGGCATACGCCTGTTGAGAAAAGCTTTCTGTTTTTGTTGAGAATGAATGTAAGATAGTACACAGTTAAAAAAAAAAAAATCTGTTAATGGTAGTGCTGGACTCTGAAATTAAACTCAGCAGGTGGGAAGACACCACTTGTATTTCAAAGGATACAGCAATTCCCCTGCAATTGTCTCATGGACAGCAGGCATGGAACTGCCCACCCCTTGGTTAGCTCCATCTGTATTGTTTTGTGAAATGAAACACAGGGACAGAAACTTGAGTTTCAGAACATCTATGGATTGTGATTCCTTTGGTTAGTCACTTAATGTATATTTTTTGTTTTGTTTTAATTGCAAGGCTCTTTACTGGGGTTTATTCTACATCCTGCAAATGCTATCACCAAATCCAAATATTTGACTGGATATATAATGGTATCACCATTCCACTTGGGGATGGTTTTAGATAAGTGTTTTTGTATTGCTTTCATCTAGAAGAATCAACTTGAAACTCAGATATGGGATTCTACTGCACAATGCTTATGTTCTCAAATTTTGCTGCAATATTTGTGGCTGGTTTTGAAACTCAACTTTTTGCGGGAAATTATACTTACTTGCTATGTAAGACCCATGTGACAAAATATGCAGCACAGACCAATCAATTCATTATGCTTTTTAGTTATTCCATTCAATGAATCAGGTTGTGGGATGCATTAATATGAAAAGTTTTATCAATTGATGAATTTTTAATTTGCGATGAAAAAAAATCAAATCAGGAAAGAGATAAAAAAATTTTGTTGCATTGAGCCTTACATCCATTTTTACAGTACCTCTTGCTCAGTCATCTACCAGAGGAACAAAGTTAATTTGAGTTGCAAAAAAATCGTTTCTCACCATGTTTTCCAAAGTATTTTTAGCAGCAGTTTTTAGTGCTTTGTTTGCAACCTGAGTATTGTCTTGGCTCAGCCACAAAGCCACCAGACTTCAATCACTTACATTTTTTTATGATCTCTGAGAAAGAAATTCTGATATTCTTCATCAGCTGTGTTTAGGTGCAAAGGAATAGCAATACCCTGTATCTCAAGCAACCACTTCTGAAATCTTGTTACTCTCAGCTGCATTATATTAAAAATTGAAGCAAACCTTACCTTTTTAAGTGGTGATCCTGTATCTCCTCAGGACGTGGTAGACACTGTTATACCAGCAGCTTAGAAATCACTCAGAAGTGCTTATCACACAACTGAGCAGTTCCTTAGTGAATATATTGATCTAGACAAAGTTTTATTACAACACAAAAACTGTAGTTGCTAAAACTGGTCTGTGATTTTGGGCTGAAGTATATTTTAACATCAAATTCCAGGTAATATGGGTTTGGGACAAGAAAGTTATCCCTCAATGACTTTTTGTTAGAAATTTTCAGAGCCAAATTAGAGCAATTTTTTATGCTTGTGTAAATTCCACTTTGGCTTTCAGGAGACAACAAATTTCAAAGGTTGCAAATGGATTTAATGCATAAAAAGAGAAAAAAACAACCAAGTGGCTGCTTATCATTATATTTACTTTTATTTCAAGAAAGCAAAGGGAGGGAGAGAAAATGGAGGGAGAGAGAAAATACAAATCTCCAAGAATTAACAGGTTGTGGAATCTTTTGCAAAATGATTGTTTTGATAAAAGATAACCACACCACAAAATCTGCCATATAATATTAATAACCATGGTTGATTTAAAGAGAAAAGCTCATTCTGAGATTTAAATCCTGGAGCTCTTGTTAAATGTTTCCTTAACAAAATCTTCCTTTCTTTCTATTAAAATGGGTAATTTTTGTCCTTCCTGGACCTGGACAGGATTAGATTAATCTTTTTGTATTAATCTTAGATTAATTTTCAGTGTATTGTATCAGCTAAATTATCACCATCTGTGCTTATTACATATCTAATCAAAATGTCTAATGACTTTTTAGATACTCCAGACTATTTATATTAGTTTAGCAGTGGTCATCTTAGCAGATTCATCCTAATCTTATGTAATAATGCTGACGACATAAAGCACAGTGCTGTGGAAGAATAGATTGGAAAAAAACCCCAAACTCTTTGCTGTTGTTAAAAGATAGGCCAGTTTGATATGCACTGCTTTGTCAAGTTTTTCCTCCAATCAGCACTGCCAATTATCAAGGATTTAATATAGGGAGTACTGTATTTGAATTTAGGGAGTATTTTACTTCTACAACAAGGATATGAATTGAAAGGTAAAGGTTTAACATTTTCTATTACTGTAACCGGTGTATACTGAATTCAGGTAAATCAGCCTAACAAAGTAGAACCACTTTGGTACAGTAATCATCCAAATTTGCTTTTTTTACTCTGGTCATATATCCTGTGATTTATAAATAAAAACCATCAGCTACAGTTCACCATAGTATTGCACAGTTCACAGCATAATTATGACACTTCCTTGGTGTTGCAAAATTCTTGTCAGAGGAACACTCTGTAAAGGTTTGGAGGATGTACTTTTCTAAAATACACATTTAAAAACTAGTTAGTCTAATCCATTACAAGAGACAATGACTTCTATTCATTATTAATTTCAACTCTAAACAGTATTTTTTAAAGAATTTTTTTAATGATATATAGTCTTATATCTGTTGTAGAAAAAACTATTGCTGAGATATCTAAAAATACCTAAATTTTTGCTGAAAGCTTTGGCAGAAACAAGAGTACACAATGGGATTAAGAGGAAAACAGACAATTATTTTTGCCAATATAGTCCATTTTCAGTGATGGCTAAATGGATAAAGAGAACAGTCATGAAGCACTCAGCCAGCTCAATTTAGGATTTATCTTCCTAATGCACATTTAAGAATTATTAAATTTTAGCTTGTTAAACTTAGATTTTAAAACTCGATTATACAGGACTAGTGAATTTATTGGTGTTTTTTACCAAAATGTACCTTATACATTTGATAGACCAACACAAATGTCAATATTTTGCATTTAATCTGTTCTTAAAAACATATGCATCACTTCTTACTCAGTAGCTTAAGGCTGTTCTTGTCGGGCTGTTATGAGCTGTAGTGTATATTGGTACATAGGATACGTCATCTATCAAACAGATTTGCACTTGCTGTTAGTCAGAGCTCTTTATTAAATTTAGATATTTTTTATATAAAACTTTTGAGTGAAATCTTGGTTGCGCTGAAGTCAATGGCAAAACTCATCTGACTTGAATTAGCCAGGATTTTGCCCATTGTTGAAGGATTTGAAAAATAAAAATAGCTACTGGAAAGCAGATTTTTTAAAAAGTCAAATATAACACTTTCAGCCATTTCATTTTCAAAGTCTCAGAAATATTAAAGAACTATAGAAAAAAACCCCAGATATATGTTGTAGGGCTTCACTGTTTCATGAAAACTCTCCAGTCATTGTATTGTGCTCATTGGAATAAAGAACTTTACTGGCACTATGTATAAGGCTATTCCTGTGCAAGCAGTCGAGAGGTTTACTTAAAAACACACCCTGGATGTGAGAAAAAGGTCCAGCATACAAAGTGCACTATGCAGAGACTTTGTTGCAACACCTCAATTCTTCCTCTTAAAGGAAAAAAAAAAAAAAAGGAAACAAATTCCTTGTCAAGTTGCTTTTATGCAGTAATGTGTCTTGAAATAGGAATTAAATACCATTTTTCCCCCTTGTATTAAAATATGAATGCACTGCTCTTTTTAAATGTATGCAAAAATTACTCATTATTGAGTATCAACTTTCTGTTCAGAGCCTTTTTTCACAGTTTGGAAATTTAGCACCTAAAATAGAAGTTTATAATGTGTCTGCTGATACAACATAATAGCACTGGCAGATGATATTATGATAATCAACCAAAGCTATTTGTTGAGGGCTTTTTCAGCACTGGGAATGGATGAAGCCTGTTCATAGGAGGGAAACTGTGATGGGAAGCCTGCAAAGGGTTTCCTCAATGCTTTGAATGTAACACAACTCGATGCAGACAGCGATCAGTATTTTTATGTATTTATTTCAGGCAGAAGCTTGCTCTCTCCCTGCACTTTGAGAAAGGCACTGAAAGCATTTTAGGCAATAAAAATTGAATTTGGTTATGCTTCTTTCCTAAGGTTTGTGTGGAGAAGATTTTGTACTGAGGTCAAAGCTAGTTTTTGGGTAAGCATGTGTGAATTATGTGTTTACATCTCTAACAATAACATTTTTAATATTTTCCAAGTTCTATTCCAGCTGGTCTTTCAGACATTAGTGTGCAGCCTATCATTCCCTACATCTTTGGACCTAAAGCTGAGTTCCTGTTATTTTTGAGGCAAAGTCTGCATGGAAGTTAATATAATATGGAGTTGAGTTTGTCAGCAAAGGCAGGTTTGTAGAGGTTGGTAATGGTGTTCCATGGGTCACAGGAGGAAAACAGCAGATTAGCTGCCTGGCCCCAGACTGGAATACCTGGAATATTTCATTTCAGTGGGACTTTTGTCTGGGTGTAAATTAATGCCCAGTTTTTCCCACAGTAGTTAAGGGTGAATTTAACACAGTAGGTCTTAAATATAAGTCACTAATGAGAACATGAGAGAGAGACTGGAAACTGGGCCTAGATCTTGCTGCACTGTTCCATCTTGATTAATAGAAGTATTTAATTTCAGCATCTGTGAGATTTATCAGAATGTTTCAATGAACTTTGCAACTCTGAACACCTGTCTGACTCTATTTTATTATATCTGTGATTCCAATAATATTAATTTAAATTTGCACAGAAATACAAAAATATTAAACTTATGCTCTACTGCTAGCACTTTCCTTCCTTAGTTCCGGATAATAGAGAGTATATTTTTGTCATCTAATGTCCCCACCTTTATAGCAGTGGCATGTTGCTGACTCTTACTGCATTTAAAGCCTTAATTAATCAGAAAGGGATATTGAAGGCCACCAGATTTCCAGCTTTTCATACCACTATTTTGGTTTAATACTTTGTAGAAGGATTTAAAACTTCTCTACAAAGATTAGTGTTGGGTGATTTTTTTTCCTGAGATTTGGAAAAAACCACTCCTCATTAAAAAAAAGGTTTATAGCATTTAGTTTCTACAATATATAAGGCAAAACGTTAGATACATTGACTCATATATGTACGCACATGTATAAATACTTATTTATTATTTGGTACCAATATAGAAGTTGGATATAACCATAATGTACATGCCATAGTGAATATACTACAAAACACCGATAGTTTCTGGTCTTATGCAAGATTATTGACCATTATTATATTAAATTATAGTAAAAGCCGGGCACAGTAGATAACTAAAGCTTCACGGAATATGAGGGACTGATCCATATGTCTGCTTTTCCCTTTGGTATTTTCTTTTTTAAATAGTGGGGGAGGAAGAAAAGGCAAACTATGCAAGCTTTTTATGAAGAGCTAAAATCTGACACGACTTTGAGGCTTTCTGATGCTGTAGCTCCTGTGAAGACTGCTGCTCTCTGATACCTTCCCTGTGGCTTTAGTATCTTAGCCTTGCGGCTCGAGATCCTCCGTTGTTTAATGATGTGTTGTCCATCTTGAAAGACTTCAAGAAATTGGTTGGAAACATGGGGAGAGAAATTTGCAAAGCTCAAGACAAGGTCCAGCCTTGGGCCTGAGTGTGGATAAGCATCCATAAATGCCCAGAAAGTGATGTTGTGTGCAATAGCGGGCATGGTGCTGGTAAGCCCAAGGTTCAGGTTTGGTGTCTTGTGTTTTTATGCTCTACTGCTTTCCATACAAAACTTCTACATTCAAACAAAGTAGAAACTTGTATGCATCCAACTTTTTTTTTTAATCATCATAAAAGTAAAACCCATAGGGTGAAAAGTAATTTTTCCTGTAAAAAAAAAGGCTTAACAGCTGGCAAATAGGAAAAGTGAGTGGAAAAAAAAGAGTTTAGCTCAATTAACTACTGTCATTCAGTAGCTTCCTCCTGGGATAACTTCATTTCTTTATTCTATTGTGTACACCTAATTCCATTGTCATGAAAGAGAACAGATGAAAGGAGTTAAAGAAGTCTTAACTACAGCAAATCTAGTATATTGATTTTCCAAATTGTACCAGAAGAAAAGGGTGCTGTTTCTGTCCTGTGGTTTTTGCTTAGAAAGCAGTTCCCACCTCAAACCTCTGAGCATCCATCATGCTCCTTGCCTTGGACTGATGTGACTTCCACAAGACACTCATAAGCCTCTATAGATTTTGAAGGTTTCGAGGATTCCTGGGTAAAATAAAGAAGACTTTTGAACGTACTTTCATAACATGTATGCAGCAAATAACATTTGACTGCTAGAATTTCTAGATTTCAAATGTTTAACTAATGCTGTTGTTAATATGGGAAATCAATGATGGGGTTCCTTGTGAGCCTATAACTTAATAGTTCATAGAGTATCTGGTCTTTAGGTCAAAGGAATTATTCCTCTGTGGAAACACAGCGATGCACCTGGATCTTGCAGAGGGATCTACACACTCAGAATTTGGAGGTTTTTCTTACTTTCTGCACTCTTAAGTTGTGTGAGCCTTCACAAGTTCAGGACAAAAGACTCTGTTTGACTCTCTTGGCTTGCCTGTGTTTTGATATGCTCTTCAGGTAGGATTTCCATCTGTTCCTTTAGGTTATTCTTTCCCCCAGCCATATGTGAAAAGTATCTGCTGGCTTTGGCAGTGAGCTTGTGTCTGTTGAAACAGTGATTGCTGTGTAACTCTTTCTTCACTGCAGAGCTTTTAAGATGTGCAGCTTATGCCCTGGCCAAATTCCCAGGCTGAGTGTTCTCTGCTTCTCTCATGTGCAGGACCTGATGAAAGGTAGCTGGGATTTAGCAGTTTGTGTGGGAAAGCAGATATACCTCATGGTACTGAATCCATTAGACCCAGAATTGTTTGAAGCAGGACTTAATGACGGTCCCCCATGTGCCAGAACTGGATAGTCTTGGTGAAACTCCCTGCTGAAATTACACCACATGGTCCAAGTAATTCCATGCACATTGGGTGAGGCGAGGAGAAATAAAAGAATTACTATAGTTTGGTAATTAAGGCATTCCTTCATACAGGACATCCAAATTCAAGTCCTTTGTCCCTTCTCTTATGAATATTGAATGACTTGCATGTAGTGAAACAGCTTCAGCAGTTCCACTACAAAACCCCTCACAGATTGGTATATAGGGCACTCCTTTGGGATGTGGCAAAATGTGGTTCAGGATCTCTGAGCAGATCAGCTGTAACAGGGATCTGAAAGAGGTCTCTCACCTAATCACTCTGCTTTCAGGTGCAGTCGAGTGAATAGACACTGGACAACGTTTCCTCTCTTATTAATAAAACCATCCTCTAAATAAAACGTGGGTACTGACAAGATGAGAGAGTACAATAATTATTTTCTGCTCCCACTGAAGGATGGAATACTTGAGTGGCTTCATGTTAAAACCTGTACACAGTGTGTAGTTAACTGTCATTACTGGGTATGCAATCGCTGTGGAAAACAGTGAGAGTGTCACGCTTGCTCAGTGCTGAGATAATAATATCCCAAGCACAATGGCCAGTGAGCATCAGTGTAGGCAGAAATTAAAATATCTCATGCTGTCCAAATAAGTGATAAAGGCTGCATTTAAAAGGAGACTCCAAGTAATGTAAGATTCATGAACAGTTTTATGTCAGTTGGAAGTAATGAGGTAAACCTTAGCCAATGCAAGAGGCCCATTTAGATGCAGCAAAATAAAAACCCCTGGATCTGAAGAATATTAGAAACAGTCTGTGTACAATAACAGTGGTTGACTGGGTATTAACTGCAGCTATGCCTAGAAAAATAGAAAGTGTTGGTTGTATGCAGTCCTTTGCATACCACAGTCCATGTGGGATGGTTCCCAGTTACTGTCATTAATTTAGTCAGTTTATTTTCCTGTGTAGTCCACAGTGAAGAGATAAAATGCTAGTTATGATTAGCATACATAATGAGGAAATAAAACACTTAATCCCATGCAAAAAAAAAAATGTATATGGTGCAATTTTGAGATTAGATTGCAGTCTGACGCTTTGAAGAGTAAATGCACCTCAAACTTTTTAACTGCCTTTTCGAGGAAATTGGAAATTTCAGTTCTCTGCTGTCTTACAGTGATACAGATAATGTACATTGAAGAGAAAATAGGGAAATAATAGCTATAGTTGCATCAGTTCTTGCTTTTGAGATATGTGTATTTATAGGGCACATTTGACATTTCTTGCGTTCTTAGAGTGGGACTTTATTACTCAAAATGTTTAAATATAAAATGTCGAAAATGTTTTCCTTCTCTCAGTTTTCACAGATGTTCTTTATTTTAAAATAAATATCAAAGATACTTTGAGCCAAATTCTCATCTCCAGCTATATCCAACCAAGTCTGCTAGTTTCAGTGTGCTTGCTTAAGGATGTCTGCTCATGGTTTTCTCTCCCTTCATATTTTCCCACCTATTCTCACTGTCATATGCTTCAGTTAAGCCTAAATTCCATATCTGATGTTGGATACCCTTAGCTCAATCCCATATGGCTTAATCTGCCAAGCTGATTTTTTTTTAGTTTTTACAGAAGCAAACTATGATCTTTATTTACAATTGTGAAAAAACCCCAAGAGATTAAAGAAAAGGAATGTTAGAGTTGCAGCAAGAAGATTTCATAGAAATATCTAAGATACAAGGGAGAAGGAGGCTTTTTTTTCCCTTTTCTACCATGGACAGATAATGTGAGTGAAAACTGCAGCTTTCATGTACACAGTCATCCTTTACCATATGTCAGCTTGCCATATGCTACCATATGCTTTATCAAATGCAGGGTAGTCTTTCTGCAAATGCAGCCTTACGTGGTGTCTTCATTATTAGAAATCAGTATGTCTTTAACATGGAGACTTCTGGCTGAAGACACCTTAGTGGAAAGCCTTTTATAAGACAAGGGAAGAGAGAGTTTTATCTTCTTCTTCACCAATTTTCACCTGGAAACTACAACCTCCTACTAGCTATTTATCTGTAAATAGCACCTTTTTGTTTCGTGGCAGAGAATGTGTTTTTCATGTAATATGCTAGATTGGAATCTACTCTCGATACTTAAGTAAAATGTGATTATCTTGGGATTTAAAAGGTCTTAAAGCTGTGGCAAAGTTATGTCACATTAAATGATTTAAGCAGCCATTACTTTTAAATGTGTTTTTGAACTTGTTCAAGAGTGTTGCTTACCTCAGTGGAGAAAACATTACATTGGCATTGAAAACATTCAGAATTAGCTTTACCTTAAATTTATTCATACTTTAAGCATCTTGGAAGGGTTCAGAGAAGTCCTTGGATTGAGTTTGAAAATTATAGCAGTAGCCTAGATCCTTTTGTAGAAAGAAAAACATAGTAGGAACCTGATCAAGGCCAGTTTTCACAATCACTTTACATCAGACTAAACTTAGCAAAGTCAGTTGTCTTTAGGTTTTTCTCTACGAAATGCTTCTAATGGAAAAAAAAAAAAAAATCTTCCTACCTAGCGTTTCCTACTAGCAAATCAAGAGATTTTACTTTCCTGTAAGTGGTACCCAGGGTAAGCAGTGCAGCCCATATGAAAGGAGGAATCTTAGGAAAGCATCCCTTTGGGAAAGCACTAGGAATTGTGTGCCTAGTAAGCTCCAAATCCATGCCTGTTTGTCCTATACATCAGTTGGTGCAACCTAGCGTGATAGATAAAGATAAAGATAAAGATATAGATACATATTTGAAATTATGCCAGTTCCAGAGCATTCTGGCCAGTTTACAGTAAAAAAACCCCAAGTATAAATAACACATCTGATGACCGGTCAGATAGCTGAATGTGGAAACCACTTGGAAGGAAAAAATTAAGGCAGAAATGGGGAAACTAAACAAAGAACGAGCATCTAGGTCAGAAGGTAATGAATTTGCTGTTCTAGTCCTTAATACCATCCTTGCTTGTTTGATACATGCTGTCTTATCTCTGGCTGAATCTCTTCTGCACTCTCCTTGAATGCTGTGATCAACCCTGCCTAAACACAACCACTTTTCAGTGATTAGCTTTTTGTAAGAAACCCTTGCCGATAATCACAGTTACTATTCTTTCTCCCTCATCCAGTTTTAAACACAAGTTCTTTTTGATCCTTTTGCATAGATGGTTTTCACCTGCATAGAGACAGATGTTCTGCCAGCAAGTACTAATAAGGCTGATTACAAATCTCTGTTGCGGTCATTGTCCATGAAAAGCTTCTTTGGTGAGCTAATTTGGTTTGTGTTTTATTTTTACAGTATTCAGTGCCTTCAGTGCCACTCTTGCTGTTCCTTTGTCATAGAATCATAGAATGGTTTGTGTTGGAAGGGATCTTGAAGATCATCTTGTTCACCTGTGGGAACTGCCCTGTGGGAAGGGGCACCTTTCAGTGAACCAGATTACCCAGAACCCCATCCAGCCCAGCCTTGAACACTCCCAGGGATAGGACATCTACAAATTCCCTGGGCAACCTGTGCCAGTGCCTCACTACTCTCACAGTAAAGAATTTTTTTCTAGCATCTGATCTAAACCTATACAGAAAGATTATGGCTGTAAGGTGACATGTATGATTACCATTTTTATTTTGAAATGTATATAGGTTTGTCCTGATCCCTAGCGCTATAAAAAAAAGTATGAATTTTTAAATTATTACCACTCATTATCCATTTTTCATGATCATTTGACTTCTGAAATCTGTAATTGGTTTATCAATGACATACAGATTATAGCTTGAAAGAGAAACACCTCTAAGATTATCAAAGATGACAAGTGTTTAAAAAATTGATAAGCAAGTTTAATAACCTGCTTCATTAAGTAGAAACAGAAATTAATCTGCAGAGATGTTTACATGTAAAAAGAGCAAGTCAATTGCTCAGCGATTTTTTTTTTTTTGTTATAACAAATCTATTTCCAAATGAAGCGATGTCTTTCGCTGTCTATCTCCCAGTTGCACAGAAGGGTAGTGATTAGTACAAAGAGATAAATCAAACAGTAGAGAAAGTGTGCCATTTTCCAAATTACTGTCAATTATTGTTACTTCCTTCTGAGTTACGGGGTCTACTGGATTCCTATAAAGATCCTTTTGGAAGCTTAATGGTCAAAATCAAGATTCAGTGACTTAAACTAGAACTGACTATCAATTTCTAAGTTGCTACTGAGTGGCAAACACTAAAAGAAAACATTTTTCTTATTTTTTTATCTTAACAGACTTATCTTTCCCATTTTTTCAAGCTCTTGTTGACAAACTCTCGAAGTTCCAAGGGTAACCAGGGTTATTTCTTGGGAGTATTCACATCAGAGGCAACTTAAATAAGCACTGGCAACCACATAGAAAATATGGTGTCATTAATTGTGACAACTTAGCTCTGAAATGCATTTTTGATGCTTTTTGGAATGAGTTGTTCTGGAGCTTTTAAAATATTGTGATGTCATGCAAACAAAATCATCCTTGTTAATACTCTTGAGATTATCTTCTAATCTTAGTTTTCCAGATACCAAATAATTTCTCTTCTAATGTTTTTTCTTGCTATTACTAAGAGATTCATCGAGGTGTGTGAAGTTCCCAAACCTCACCTTTTCTGTGGCTTGGCTTTCTATATGCATATTCCATATACCTCCCAAACTTGATTTCTATTTATAAGATTGCTAAATTTTCAACTTGTCCTTGCAATTTTGTCTTACTTTTAGGCTTCTGCAGAGCACACAGCTCCCTGGATCAGAAGTGTTGTACCACATGCATTAGGCAGCATTAAGACCAGACAATTAAGTGCTGCTGAGTAGAATATCTTCTGTATAATTACACACCATCAGCTTCCTAATCCCTTCAAGCAATGAGTCCGATGATTATTTTACATTTATACTATACCTATAAAAGTGCACTATTATTCCTGAGCCCTGCTACATGCTTTGTTTTTATAAGGCATTCTTGACTGTCACTTGCTGTGTCCTGCCAGAGAAAATAATGCCACCAAGATTGAGAGGACTGTGAGAGTGGCTCCCAGTTCCTCTCATAACTCTCTGAAAATTTATATGCCAGGTTTAGAGAAATGGCTTGCAAGTTACTGAGAGTAACCGGAGTAAGAACTTTTTTTTTTTAGAGGAAACAAAGTCTTCATGTTTTTAAGTTTGAAGAGGTAGATAAGGAGAAAACACCATCAAAATAAAGCATTAAGAGAACTGTTGTGGTGTGGAACTGCATCTAGTCTTAAAAATTAGTAACAGGTGGATCGGAGTTTCTAAGGGAATGGGTAATTAGTAGTTGGTGGGGGGTGGGGTTGTGTTTTGTTTTGATTTTTTTTAACGTGAGTTTGATTTCTGGAATGGAGTTTCATGCTGATACATTGTGATTAGTAGATACTTCAGAGCTTGAATCACTGTCATTTATAAAAAGCTCTGTGGGGAGCACTAAGCCTCTGGTCTTAGGCATTTACCCAATATCCCCAGGAAACCAAAGCTCAGGCTCCAGAACCAAGGCCTTAATTACACAAGATACTTCCATGAGCAAACTGAAGGTATGTCAAGGAATATTTTAGAATTCAAGAGCAGGTGAAACTATCTGAGTAGACACAGTTTTAGATCCCTTCAGTGCACACTGCATTAATCACTTCTAATTCTCTAGCTTTCCCCTGTCCTGAAGGCTCTCTGATGTATTCTGGGATGTCCCAGGTTTTGCTGTGTTTCTTTACTTGTATCTGCTGTCTCATCTGCTGCTTTCATAAGCTTTTATAAGCTTTTCAAACCTTCTGTTATTGTATTCTTCCAAGTTTCTACTGAAAGCTGTTTCTGATGAAAAACAGAAAAGGGACAGTACCAGGTCACATATCAGGCTATTCAAGCACTTGTTCTTTCAGCTTTGTACGTTACAATTACGGAATCCCTATTAAAAACCCTACAAACAAAACCAAACAACTAGCTAATATATATATATAAAATTTCATAAAAATAGGTAAGTGGTAACTAGCATGGATCTCTGCATGAGTGGAATCAATTCAAGTACTGTAAGATAGTATTTAATGGAAGTTTAATGTAGTTTTTAAAACTACTTAAAAAAAGATTTTAAAACAATTGTCTTCTCTTATCCTTCATGAATGAAAGGAAACTCCATCATGTTTAATGTGAGATAATGACATGCAATGACAAAAATACTCATGCTTTCTGAGGGTTTAGTGATATAACTCTTGATAACTCTCCTTCCTGTAGTGTTTTAGTGCTTAATTGTGAGAGGATTTATCCATAGTATATTTTGACTAGTACTATTTTTCCATGCAACAGAATAATACAATACAATTAACTTCTTACCCTGATACTTTCTATACCTTAGTAATTTTCTGGATTTACTACAGAAGTAAAACCAAAGGCAGAAAAAATGGGTTTGGGGTTTGTTTGTTTCAAAGTTTTACAGCACAACCTAGTTAAGCAATTCTTAATTCTGAAATTTTGGTCACCATTGTTTTGCACTGTGATATATTCAACAACATCAGCAGGATATACCTAAACCAAAAGAGAAAAGGTCATAAAAGAAGTTGTGAACATATAATGCAGGGGGAGAGGAGGAGAGCAATATCGCATACACTGGAATATCACACATACTGTGCAACAATCACAAAATGTGCAGCATGTTACCTACAAACCACTTTCAAAATAGCGGGTCTGTTTATATGAGTAAAGTTTTGAACTCATAAAAAAATTCCTTTTCAGGCATGTTCTTAGTTCTTCAACTTTATTTATTGGAATTTAAATGTATTGTACAAGTACAAATCTTTTTATAGACACTGCAACAGATGGTCAAACACCATGCTTACCTACAATTATATCCAAAATTAGTGTGGTTGGTTATATCATCAAAGACAATAAAGGAACAAATGTTCACAAATAAATCTGAACCACCAAAGGTCCAGCCTACTCTGCAGAACTCCAGTTGGCCACGTGAACTCCAGAGTATACACCTAGTGCTTGCAAACTCTGGAAAGTCTGTCAGGTGAAGAGAGAGGTTAGAGTTCCACCCAGCTGAAAGAATTCATTGGTTTGTGTAGATGTGTTTAAGTAACATCAGCTAAAATACTGCAATTTTCATTTTTTAAATCACAGCTTTTAAAAAGCTTCTTTCTAAAGCAGTTTTTGAAACCTTTAAAGCACAACAAAATTTAAAATCATAAAATACCAAGTGTTTTCATTTGACTAGGAAAAAAGGGTTTAAAGAAACCACAACTATTTCTTTTGGCTTTGGGAAAGAGCCAGCAAGTCTATTATTTGTTGAGTTCTATTTGCAGCAACAGAAAATAGGTCTAAATTCCATATGGCTGCAGGTGGAAATGCTGCTTCAAAGATGGGTACTCCTGATCAGAGATATTTCATGATAGTCTTTCCAGCAGGTATGCGGGATATCCAGAGTTGGCCTGATTAGGGAGAACTTACACACTCAAACCAGGACTTAATAACACCTGCACCAGTCTGTGGAGAGAGAGTGTAAAAGGAGGTGGCTACAGCAGCCCTCGTCTTTTCCCGAGTAGTTCCTCCCAAGGTTATTATAGGTTGGTTGGCTGATAAAAGGATGCCTCGCATTTCACCTCTCTGACGCAGACTGAGTCAAACCGCGCCGCTCCCGTTCCGGTTATCTGGTACCGTAGGCAGATAAATGTATTCTCCTGGATATCTTCCTTTCAACACCAGTGATATGGCTTCCATTGTTGCCCTAAACCAAATCACACTCAATCTTGAAACCCTAATTCACATAGGTACAGATTAGACTCGACCCATTGTTTTGGCTTTTTGAGCACTTGCCTTTGTATCTGTTGTCTGTCAAGTTTTTCAGTTATTCGGTATCAGCTCCCTGAAGTGGCTCGTTAAAATTTGTGTGTGTTTGTGTGTCTGACTTGGAGGGAATGGAACCCAAGAGAAATACCTTCATATTGCCTTTTAAAACAAGCACAGGTATAAGAAATTATTAACTGCTTAGTTTTCCTCTTTGTCTATATGCATTACAAGTCCCTCAGCACCAAAGTTTGATATTTATTGTTGGTTTGTTTGATATTTATTGTTCATAGTTGATATCTGGTAAAATATCTTACAATACAAACTCACTGATTCCTTAATTCAAAACTTCCTCAGAATGCACAATGTTTTTGACTGGTTTGCAATTATTTGAATATTTTCAAATACCACAAAAATTAACAGGACTGCTTTGAAAAATGCCATTAGAAATAACATATGCCCTTTTAAAAGAGCTATTGTTTATTATTTGTTCATGCTATTTATATCATTTTAGCCTTCATCATCACTAATTAAATTGCAGGTGAATCTCACTTTCACTTTTGCTTTTATTATATATATATATATATATTCTGCATTTACTTACAGTAGAAAAAGCTAATTGAGGAGAGGGGAGAGAAATATTTTTCCCTCCTTCCTTTGAGGAGGAATAACCAAGATGCTGGTACTAATTCTAGCCAGCATGGAGCACATTCTAGCTTAATTCTGCATGCATGTTTGCCAGTGTCATTATCATCAGCACTGGTGTCACTGGCTCTGTATGAGAATAAGAATGAGAGCGGGTACAAGAAAGACAGAAGGACTGAATGGCAAATAAATCCATTTTACTTGACAAATGCAAGTTCCTAATTTTTCAGAAACATCACAAGAGAGCTTTGGAGAATATAGACTGATGGAATGAACAAGGAACATAATTTTTGAGTAGAGATATTCTTAAAGGATAAATCAGACCTACTAGGCTTAAAATGGTGACTCTAGCCTGAATCTCCTCTACCCAAAATTGTGCAAAGCACTGAAAGGCATCAGATGGGAATGTCCATCAATACCTCTTCCACCAAAACCCAGCTGAGAAGTGCTGCAGAGTTTCTTGTCCCTCCCTCTTTACTGGCTGGCATGGCTCCATTAGGTCTCCTGCATGCACAGTCTGCTATCCTGTGGTGGTGATAGAAAACAGAACTGGAGAGTTATGTTGTTCCCTGTGTGATCCTTCCGAGCTTATTCACAATCCTTTGTATCTCATGTGACAGCAGAGGAAAGCACTGCTTTGCTGGTGGAATAACACTGATGAATTGAGTAACAGGAGCTTTGCAGAACAAAAAACAACAGTTAGTTAATCTGTGATTGTAACCACATTTATCGTTGGACTCCAACTCCTTAATAGTCAACAGCCATTTATCACATTGTTCCATGATATTAAAATACCACATGCATTTATTAGAAAGTTTCTTAGCACAATTTGTAAGCCTCAGACTTGTGGAGTGGCTACATATTCAAATGGAAATTTAAGTCTATAATCCCCAAACAGTTTGCTGTGATTTCTAAACTTGTGAAGCAACTTGCATTGATTTTTCCTTTCCAAGTGAAAAGCAGAATGCTTTCCTGTTGTTTGAACAGAGACCAGAGGATTCTTGCCTATTCCATCTCCCTTTCGCCCTACTACATTTTCAGAGTTACAGGCGTCATTCAGAGTATACATGTCATTCTCCATGAAGGATTGTGGAATTGCATCAGTACATGCAATAATTGTATATTGCTTATACTACTATAATTGTGTAATACTTATACTACCTCATGTAGCTGTGAATGAATAAGTGAAAGATTCCTGAAATCAAAGCTTACAAAACCTTAAAAAGAGCGGGTGGAGAGGAGAAACATATGGATGCAATTATAGATCCTATCAACAGTTTTAATCTGCAAGCAATATTGCTACCTGTAAACCACTCTAAAGATTAAAAAAAAAAAGCAAAAAAAAAAAAATCATACCTGTTCTGAAAACATAATTTCATAGTGTTAATTATGTGATAGTGGGTTTGGATGCTTAAAGTATATTATAGATATTTCAGAAAGCTTCAACAAAGCATGTATTTTGTAAAGGGGAGCTGGTCCATCCTGAGTAGTCCATGATTGTTTAGCTAAAGTCTTTCTAAAAATGTCTGCTTTTTTTATTTAGTAAATTACTCCTGAATATGAGAATACTTCAATATTTATTGCCTTAATCAGGAAAGGATATGAGGATATGAGCAGAAGCTTTCTTGGGGACTGTTGTTAACCTCTGAAATGTTGCAAAGGATACATAAACCCAAATATAGAGCTTTTTCTTTGTTCTCTTTCCTGCATGCAGGCGAACAAGTGTACACACACACCTCACTCACACTCTTTGTCCTTCTCATTTCATTTCCCCATGCGCTCTTTTATAGCTATGGTAATCTGCCCAGCAGTCAATATTCCCCATGCAGGCTGGATGAATTCTCAGGAAGGCAGAGAAGCTTGCATCCCAGCTGTACTGCTGTGGCAGTGGTTTTGTTGTCATTTTTAAAGGGTTTGTTTGCTCTTAGTTTGGTTTTGTGCTTTCTTTTTTTTTTTTTTTTTTTTAACATGATCCACTGGAAAATGTATTTGGAGAGAAAAGCAACCCGTAATGATGTTCTGTTGAAACAAGTGATGCTTGGCTTACTGAAAACCAGAAGGAAAATAATGACATGAAAATTGTCCTTGTTCAGGAGCAGTAAGCAAAGATTATATATAATTGGACAGTTATGAATCAATGAAACTGCATAGTTTTTCATGCAACTTGGCAAAAATTCAAGTTCCCTATGTATAAGAAATCAGGATCAGAACACTTCTAGAAAAAAATAATTTCTTTAACTTTGTGTGTTCTGGGATGAAACACAGTAACTTTGATCTTTCCATTTGAAATATATTCCATTTCAGTCCTGAAGCTTTTCTGAAATATGATGGAAAAAGCTTTACTTTCCTTTTCAAGAAGAGCAGCACCAAATTTAAACATCTATTTCATATGTACATAGGAGAAGAAATAATTGTGAATTACCAGATTTTACTGTAGTATATTCTGCAGTTGCTTGGATCCATTGTTAGAATTAAAAGTCTGGTAAGTAAAATGTTCCTAGCTTCAATTTTCTAATTATTATGGATTTCTGTTTTGGGGTCCCCTGCTACTTTTCACTCTCTTGTTCTATATTCTCCCAATTCTCTTCAATACTCCTTCCATATTCCCTGGATCTTTTGATGGCCTCATATTGGACAGGTTTTTCACTTTCCTCTAGTGATACTGATTCTTGAATTTGATGGGTATGACATTGCAGCTGTGAATTTGGTTAGATAATAAGGAGGTTTATTTTTATCCAACCGTTCTCATTTTTTTATCACAATTCTTGCATTATTTAGCTGCTTTATATTTTCTAGATGTATTGTCCTGCTGAAGTATCTGGAATAGAAGCACAGATTAATTGTTTTAAAATCTGTATTCAGATTATTACAGAAAAGTGCTATGAAGCAGGAAGGTAATGCAAAAGTTGTGAGAAAAGACTGACATCCTTGAAAAGTATATTCTGAGAGAATGGTCTTGACTGGAAACACAGCCATCAGCAGTGGAGGAGTGAGCTACAACAGGTTTATTTTCAAGTTGTGAAGGTTCAGTTACAATATGGATCAAAGAAAACTGTTTCTTTGAAGAACAGTGGATGGGGAATTACTGACAAGAGAGTACCCTGCTGAAAAGAAATTCAATAGTCATTATGATCTCTAATGAATTTAATGAATGAGGGACAAATCTTGAGATACTTTACATACCAGCAAAAAGGCAAAGTCCTTTCTCCTAAGGGAGTTGTGAGTAGAGGAACTTGCTCTGGAGATTTCTCTCACTCCACATCAGTGCAAATTACCAGGGAGAAAAAGAAGAAGTTACTAATACTAGGAGACTTGTCAAGGATGTAACATGGAAATTTACAGAGACATAACTTTGGGAAGGGATAGGGGATTTCTATTCCTTCCTATCCTCAGCAGCAATAGATCATAACCCCAACCCTCTGCTGTGTTGACACTACAGTTTTCTCCCTCACAACTATTGCAAGCAAATTTTACTCTAGCTTTTAACTGACATTTTTAAATGAGTTCTTTCAATCATGTTTTAGTTGACTTTTGAAAGATTCATGCACAGTTGTCCAAATCTGGATGAGCACTGGCTGCGTCTTCATTTAGTACATGTAAGTGGCTCCATGAAATTTCGAATAGTACACCACAGTATCTGACTCTCTGAACCACTCAGAGTTGTAAAATCATTTACAGGATGATGTGGAGAATATTGTTCACTAAAACATTGTAATTCAGTAAAGAATTAAAATTACTTCAACTGGAAGTTTCAAAGCATGACTGGAAGTTGAATCCCATGAGAACAGACTATTTAATGAATACTATTGAGCCCACTGAGTCCAGGAGCAGGACCATGTTTGAATCTCATGGATGTTATGTAACAGTTAATAACATGGTCCAACTTTAGGAAATAAGGTCTAACCACGACAATTTTTGTCAATGTTAAAAAGTGGGAAACACACACATAGGGATATATAGATATATAGGTATATAGATATATACATACATCACAGGGTATTCTTCCAAAACCCAAGTGAATGGTGCGACTTCTTTTCTTTTCTCGTCATCTAAAATCTTTGTGCTTGATGCATTTTCCTCTTTCTTGAATTCATTTGGTCTTGTTTTGTGGTCCAGTAGAGGAATTTATGGTGCAGTGAGATTTGTTTTCTTATTCATTTGTTTATTATTGGCCTAGATAAGGTTGGTTATTCTCATTGTTGTCTTCTGCATGAAACAGGTAAATAGACCTGTCATCTCTAGTAACATCACATGGGGCAAAAAAAGGGTGTGGATAAGAAATTTCCTACTTATTTCTGTAGCAACATGGGCAAGGGGAGGCCCAGAGGAGAATATTTTTATTTCTGCAGTTTAACAATTTCCAGCAAAAATGATTGCATGCAGGAGTGCTATTTGTTGGAATTTAAAGATGAAAGGGAGTGCAGGACATTGTCCCAGTGCTGAAAAGCTAATAAATTATATTTGAGTGGTTCCAGGAAGACTACGCTGTTTCGAAGTAATTCTAATAGGGAAGACTCCACCATCTTCTAGGTGATCTTTTATAGCACCTCACCATCCTCACTGCTGAGAAGGTTTTTGCAATATATCTACCCTGAATCTTAATTGCTGCAATTTAGCACATTTCTTTCTGTCCTGTCCATCACTGTGATTGAGAATAGGTGATTTCCTTATTCTTTAGAAACAGCCTTTCATGCATTTGAAGGCTATTATCATGTTCAATCTCAGTTGTCTCCTTTTTAGCCTAATTCTTTCAAGCGTTTATTGAAGCCCATGTTCCCTAGACTCTGGTCATGTCGCTCTGCTCACATTTTTCCCAATAGGCTCATGTCTTCCTGGGGTGTAACGACCAAATTTGTACCTGTATTCCTGCTGAGGGTTTATTAATTCTGAGCTGAAGAGGAGAATTGCTTCTCATTTTTGCAGCCTCTGCTTGTGTTTGTGCACGCCAATATGCTGTGAGCAGATGTCGACTCACGGTGTCACCCTGAACCACGTTCAGGCACAGAAGCTCACACTAAAAGCAGGCAACTGAAGGGAAAAGAAGTACCAAACATTTCACCCTGCCACATATCTATTAGACAAATATGTTCTGGAGATTAATCTGCTGGAAAAGATAGGGGAAAAAGAAGTTCCTGTTTGCCACATGAGATCAGTGGTCAACATTTACCGATTTCAGAGTGCTTGAGTCATCCCCTTCACCAGCATCAGGAAATCTGATAATCTTTTTTGTCAGGAGAGAAATATGCATTGCAGATTAATGGCTGGGTTTGTGTTAATGCTCTGGGTTTTCTCACTCCTTGTGTTTATAGTCACCCAGGTCAGAAAACTTCCTAATGATGTTTATGTGTCTGTGGTTAAAGACTGATGAAAAAATCTGCTGATCTCATCACTGTGACCAAAAACCTCAGTGGTACAGTAGTTTGTCCTTTTCATACAAAGAGATTAAATTAGAGAGTCTGAATAAATTAACAAAAACTTAACTGTTGTTTACCACCTGGGTCTGTACTGAGTAATGACACAGGAATTCCCTGCTGCTAGTCACATTTACATCATTTACATTGCAAACTGTACTGGAAAGGAATAAGCAAACTTCTTCAAATGCGTAATTAGAATTTTCCTTCTGGAAAACTAATCTTGTGAATCTGCTTATTTCTGAGCTTCTTTAGTAGAATGAAGCCTTTACTGTATTGCTTGCACATAATAAATCTCCTTTGATGAAAAAAATGAAAGAAATGCAAACTAAGAGAGATGCATTTTATAGACAAAAAAAAATTTTCATATACTGAGTTGTATAATTGAAGCCCATCTTGACTAGAAAAGTTACTTTAGAAGTTTTTATGGTTGTAAGCTATTTCCCCCTGTGCAATTCAATAGCTCATTACCAGTTAAATATCACTATATTATACTGTATATAGATCCAGTGTTCTGGAAGAATTCCACCAGAAGCAAATGCAGTTGTGGGGTATCCTCTATAGCTAATGGATATTTATTTTAATGGCATAAACATTGCTTTAAATCTCTTTCTGCATCAATGATAAATTGATCATTAGTGTAGGTGAGATCAAAGTAGGTGAGAATTAAAAATGGCTTCGGATAATTTATAGCTCATATTGATTTTGCTGGAATGTTTCAACAAGAAGGCAGAACCCAGGCCTCTGATTGGGGTAAATTCCATTCAGGTCAGTGGGATGTTTGCTGAAACAACCTGTCCTTCAACCCCCGCTTTGTGGGTTTTGACTACCGTGTGCGTTTTGGAGCTCAAAAGTGTCTGGCAACACAAGCATTGCTCTTGCATGTGCTCTAACTCATAAACCTTTGTGTGATTGGAATTTTGGCGTAGATGTTCACTTTTAGCCAAAGCATTGTTGCTCGTTGTCCCATGCAATGCAAGTGCATCAAGGCTGGTAGGAGTTTTATTGAGTGAAGTGCCCTGATTTGAGTTACAAGAATTAACTAATCTTCGGTTCAGAGGTCTCTCCAAAGAGGAAGTATTTGAAAGAAGATTTGTTCAATCCCAACTGAAAAATAGCAATAAAGAAAAGGCATGTCACTTTTTTAAAGTAAGACCACAAAAATTATGAAAGGGAACATCATTTTAAAAATGAAGTAATTTTTTACAATGTGATTCTTTAATTTTCATAATGTTCCCTTTATTTTTCACTACAAATAATTTGAGGGCATTTCATGTTATGAAATGAAAAGGAAGAAAAAAAGGGTTTCACTGTAAGTCTTTTCTTGGTTCCACTTCTTTTGCTGCTTTATAAAGTGCTTTGATATATCTGGATGAGAAGGACTACACCAGTACTAAGCTTTTTTTAAACAAAGCAGCCACAGATCAGTAGCATATACTGTACCAACTCCTCTAACAAAACAGCAGTTCTGTGAGAGGCAGGGATATGGAAAAAATGTGATAATTCATATTATGTGATTGTCTCCCTCCAGTGCATGGCATAATTCTGATTGAAATTACTGGCAGTACTTTGTGTGCATCAAAGGAAAAACAGCTCCAGGAACTGACATCCTGTGAAATGTGGAAGAGCTATTATAGGCTGGTGGTTCAATGCAGTGGTTTCTGAAACCTTCCTGATGAAACCCATAAGCTTTTTCTGGGCAGTAATGCTCAACTCTGTAACCAAAGATGGTCAGCAGACCACCCATCTTTTCTATTCAAATTTATGATAGCTTTAGCATGTGCAAAGATTCAAAGAGCAGGTTTCAGACCATAATCCTTTTCAGGGACCTATTCTTCTCATTTTACTTGTTAGAAACAAAATTAGATCCAAGGGTGTTAAAAGAAAGCTGCTAGCTTTCTAAGCCTTTAAAAATATGTATGCATTGCACATTTTTTTCTCTGAGTACATCTTTTATTATGCACTGAAATAAATAGGTAAAATTAGGCAAGTTTTGATAGAGCCATAAAATTGCAGCTGAGGAGTCCTGGATTTTCTTTCCTGTTACAACCTGCTTTTAAAGATAAGCTGCTTGTGACTCTTCATTTTAATTATATCACAGGCACTTTGTTTTAGCTGAGAATTTTTTTTTAATGTAATTCATTAAAAACGAAAACACACATAGGAATAAAATTATTTTCTGTTTCCAATCTGTTGATATTTGCATCTGTTATTTGCATATATGCTAAGGAGAACAAGCTTGGCCAACGAAGTTTCTTTAAGGTGGTAATGTTTTCCCATACAAATTGTCCCTTTAAGCAAAGTTGATCAAATATTTACAGGATTCCCATCTATCTATGTATAAAAATTGAGGGAGGCCCACGCTTCCATAATTATTACAAACATTGGCATTCGTCAGGAAGCGATCTCAAAGTGCTTTAAACAGAGCACTTTGGGCTTTAAAGTTGCACTGAATATTCTTGTCAGAGCTTTATAGACACAAACTTGTAGGTGGAGAAGACTTAATCCTGCAATGTTCTGTTTAATAGTGCTGGAAGATTAAAGCCCTTGGAACCTTTCAGCATTGGTGTGAAGGGTGTAATTCCACCAAGCCTTACTCTTGCAAATACCCTTTATCTTTGGGACTGGTAACATTGACTCAGCTTGCCAATTAGCCATCAAATGCCAAATGCTTTGTAGTGATTTGTCCAAGGCTGCATTTTGAAAAACGGTGGCAGAGGCAGGTGTAGAAGTTCCATATTTTCCATACTACTTAAGAGAAGTGTAGGATTATGTTTTAGAGGAGGGTGTGGTACCTCACCTGATAGTCTAGCCATCAATCATCACAACAGGTAATTCATATTCCAGTGTCACTGGATGAGAGATGTGTAAAATGCAGATAGTTGTCCCTACCTAAATGCTTCCTCAAAAGTCTGTCTATTTTCTATATTAGAATCCCCTATATTTGTCCTTAAGAAAAGAACAGAATGTATATAACATCAGATATTCTCTCTCGTTAAGTTAATTACCTTTGGCTTCTGTAGTAGCTTAATTTTTCTTACCCTATCAATAGGCCTGTTGAAAGAAGTACAACACAAAGGGTTTTATCTGTGTTATTGATTGGCTAGAAAGTGATGTGTTTGCGACTACTGGAGCTTCTCCAGTGTGTATTTATTTACATTGGGGGGAAAAAAAATCAGTATTACTTGGAAAAAAAGCTAACTGAAACTTTCATTTAACATTACAAAAGAGAGTATTGCTTAATCCCTGAAGTAGGAAATTGCTTTTCTTCATGATCCATTGCTTTCATACTGTTTCTGGCTGCTGGTGCTGAAGGAAAGAAAAACTGTGTTCTCACTCTGTTTTCACTGTATCTATTTTCTTATCCTCTACAAAAAAAAAAAGAAAAAAAGAGAAAAATTTGGCTGCTAATTTGTTGTTGAAGTAAATACAAGGAGGGGAGAGCCTGGATGTGAAAAGATTTTTTGTCTCGAATGGGCATTTGCAAATATGGAAGCAGAGTAAAACTTTATGTGGAAATCTGACAAGAGGAGATTAAGGATTTGAAGTAGTATATCAAAGCTGAAGTATATGAGCTATTGCTATTCTTTGAGAGGCCGTTATGGTTTTATACCTAAATTCAGCAGCATGTTCCCAGAAGATGAATGTTGCTAAGGAATGTTTTTCTCTTGTGTTCTGATCTTGTACATATACAGAGAAAAAGAAAATGGCAATTAGAAGCAAAAGGCAAAGCCGGCTGAAAATGATGGTGGTTTGTTTCACCTTGCTTAAGACTCATGCTTATTTGTTAAAAGCACCTATTGTTTTATTGCTTCTATTATGCACTAGAAAAACATAGTGTGTTATACAGCTCCATGCTGGAAAACACAAACAGGGAATGATTATTTAACTTTGGAAGTTACAGTACTTAATTAATGATTCCCTGACATTGTTGGGACAGGTCACAGAATAGATTTTAGAGTAATTGTAAGTTACCAGCAGTGGTTTTAAATTTTCCCCTAGGAACAGCAGTAGAAGTTGTATTTTCACTTTTCCTATCAGTGATGTCTCCTGTTTCCTTTATTAATCTGATTGCTTTCTTGGTTTTTTAATCCATTTAGTCTTGCAAACCATAATCAGAGGTTATGCCAGTAAAATAGCAGTCTGAATATTATTGTGATGGCAGGTTTTTGAGACTGGTATTTCACAGAAGAGGTACATGTAGGTTTTATTTTGAGTTTTAGCTTGTGCTAGCTATATGAGGAAAGTAGCAAGACCACACCATATGCCCAATAAAAGCTTCATTAGAAAGGCATTAGTAGATTAATCCAGCTTAGTCTGTGGTTTATTTTATTTAGAATGTAATAAGGTAAGTTCATTAGTTTGCAGACTTAATGTTTTCTACTGTACCTCAAAGCAACCAGTAACAATTCCACTGAGATTCCCCAGATCTCGCTAACACCTGTCAAGATAAACACATGGCTCTCTGGAGGAATCACCTTGGCAACATAACTGAGGGAATCTAGAAAAAAAGTAAGTCTTTCACACGCAGAAGAGTGTTACACAGTCTAAACCTGATTAATGATTTTTCACATGCCTCCGAGGTCATATATCTCTTTAAAGTAGAAAAAAAGTCAAATCAGTCTCTGAAGAACAAATATTTTGGAATGTACAGTACTGCATCTGAAATGTATCTTAGAGAACTTGAAGGATGTAGAATAATTATGCAATTTGAATTGAGCCTCAGAAAGGCTGTCTGGGACCAGCAATCTCCATCCCCCTAGGGCTAATATATTAGATTACAAGGATTATTGTAGTGGCAGTATTTGTGCCACTACATTTAAGATTGTCAGTATTTTCATTTTAAACCTGTATGTTCAGAGGTTCATAACTCAGCTATAGGAAATTTGCTTGGCATTACAAATGTGTTCTGCACAATGGTGACACTTTTTCTGGAGGAAAGAAAAAAAAAAAGGAAAGAAAGAAGCTTAAAGCTAAATAAGTATTTGGACATTTTCAAGTTATGACTGCCAAAAGTTCATGTCGTCTTCTTGCAACTCTGCTTTTTAGATTCAGTTCTTTCTACAGCTGACTTGTAACACTACTGCTGTCTGGAGTCTAAAGCAATGTATTGCACTGGACAAAGAGTAGATGGCTGTACCTTATCCCTTTCATTGCCAAGACTGTAGCAGGACTAACAAGTTCAAGGAAGGCAGGAGGTGGAACTTCACTGTACATCCTCTTCTCGACCTAGGCCAGAAAAGTGAGGGGTGTTGTGGGATGTTCATGACTCATAATGAGTGATATCTTAGAAGTCCTGTCAGGAAAACTTGCTTGAAAATGCACTCCTGACTTTAGGCGCCCCACAAACATCATTTAGGGCTCTCTTGGCTACCAGTGAGCTTCCCACAAAAAAAAAAAAAAAAAAAAAAAAAAAAAGAAAGAAAGAAAGCAACCAACTTTGCCTCACAAGGTCTCTAAACTCAATCTCCCCATTTTGTGGCTGTTGCACTATGAGTCTATTGTGAGCTTTCCTTGACATGGCATTTAATATCTGTTATTGTGCATGGTAAACAATATCAAGGGCTGCAAACAACTCTGCAATACACACACTTTTCCTATTTCTGGAGGCCTTTATCAACAAATAAGCTTTGCATATGCTTCATACGCTTGTACTAGATACAGAAGTGCACAATACTGAGTTCTGTTATTGGCATTTGTCATCAAACTTCTTGATGACAAATTTACAACCTATTTTTGTGGTGGCTCGTTTTTTGTCCCTAGCTGGAGTATTTGCTGAGGAGTTCAAATCAGTAGCAGTCAAGCTGTACCAGGGATCTCTCTTTTCTATTGCAATGCAGTGCCAATTCCTGCAGCAGCACTGGGAGAAATCAGAGAGACTTTTGCAGGTTCTGCAGCAGCAGCCTAGTTCCCCATAGAATTAACCCAGAGAGAACATGGCTGCAGACCGTGTGCTACAGGACTGCAAATCTCTCAAATTGCTCTATGTACATGCAGGTGGACTCGGCCTTAATTCCTGTGGCTTTAGGTTGGACTCAAAAGGGGAACGTACACAAAGTGTTAGAACTCTTTGCGCCAAGTTAAACCAAAAAAAAACAGAAAAGAAAATATGACATTAAGTGGTATCACAGCACAGGGAGCCAGCGAAAGGCAACCCCCAGTGGATTCTGAGCCATCCTCCTCAAGCCAGGCCAAACCAGGGCTAACTCAAGTAAGGATGGACAAACTTGGCAAAGTGCCCCAATGACTTAGGGACCAACCAGGGCTGTTTCAGACAAAGAGAGACCTTCTCTTCAAAGTCAAAATTCCCCACTGGAAAATGTTCTCAACAAGCCCCTTCGGTTCTAAATTGAAAAGATCTGGCTTATGTGCATGGCTTCAATGAAATGAAACAAAATGAAAATAAGCTTGCTTTTGACAGCAAGGAATAGAGAGAAAGAGATTACTTTATTCACATAGAGTCAAGAAACATTTATTATGAAGATTTAAGCCTATCTGGATGGACAGAAAGACTTATTAACTATACCAGGATTTGTTTTGAACTATGCATAGTGAGAGAATAGCTGCACTACAGAGAAAGCAGCCTGAGTATTTCCTTTCTTACATGATTACCAAAATTTTGAATTTCTGTGCATTTTATTCCTGCACAAATACTCCATCCATCCCCTTAGAATCATATTTTTAACCTTTCACGTCTACAAGTAGTTCACATGATAAAAGTTTATTGGCTTAAAGTAAACAGTTTCTAGCCCAGGTTATGTAGGGCTAGGACACAAACTGGGCATGGATGGCAGGCCTTCGTTCAGCATCTTGCAATTAACTGGCTTTGGAAAGGAACATTCTCTGCTGTTTAAAAAGAGAAAGTTACCACCTCCAATGTTATCAGACATCAGTAAAAGAAGTACTGGGAGATACAGTGTATAGGTCACTAAAGTCAGCAGTGTTTATAGTGGAAAGAGGAAACATTAGCTTGACTGTTTTCTTCTCTAAGCCTCTGTCTGTGGGCTGGATAAACATAAATTCTGGTCTGTTTAATTGTAATCACAAAATGTCCATGTGTTTTCCAATTAAGGGAGAGTCCAAGCACCATAGTGAGGAAAATGTGTAATGTAAAACACAGGTAGTGTGTTAAAGCTGTGCATAGTTCATTACATAGTATTCCTGTAATACAGATGCAGATTTGTGGAGGTGTTTTGGGTTGGGTGTGGGTTTTTTTAATTTTTATTTTGCTGAACAGCACTTTAGCTTCAGGAGTTTAAGAGTGGATGTTGCTACACTAAGTGCAGGATTAACTAGAGGTGACCAGAGGAGTCTTGTTGCATAAGGTGGCACTTAAACCAAAAGGAGCCCTGAATTTAACTGACAACTTCTGCTGGCCTAGGGCATGGTCTGCACTTCAGTTTTGCTGGTGTTGCTGAAGTTGTCCATCTTAGCTGATCTGTCTGTACTGTTGTAGAGAGATATGGTCATACCAGCAAGAAGTATCTGATTTTATTTGAGGAAGTAATGTCAACTATATTCATGGGAGTGCTTTTTTTGTTTGTATAAATTTTCTTTGGGAGCATTTGGTATTATAGCATAATGACACTAGAAGAAAACAGGGAAAGATGTGTTCTTACTATTAAGGATATTCTTTCTCAGAAATTTAGGAGCCTACTGATATTAACAGAGTTCATTTGGTAGAAATACTTTGATTGAAAGTCGCACTTACTACCAATGTGATCTGCACAGGGTAAGTGTTAAATGGGACTAACTTCACTGAGCTAAGATCTTGAGATACTAAAAACTACCTTGAACGTTACAGTTCATTTTCACACTTTATTAGCTGTGCCTGCAGTGGAACATTTATTTGTTTACACAAACTCTTGTTTGTTGCCTTCTTTTGTACCACTTCTTCCTTCTTTGAATGAACCTTCACAGATTGCTACCAGCATGTTGATTGTGTTGGGAGTACAATTCTGTGTCCTTGGGGATTAAAACCAAGTTATTTCAACTTCAGTTAGTCCTCAGCTAACAAAAATTCATACTCTTATGTCAGCAGGGGGTAAAAAAAGGCAAGCATTTTAAAAAAGAAATGCTGCTTACCTTCGGTTCTCATAGTGTTTACTTGCAGAAGCTTTTAACTTACCTGTCATCAAAAAGCCTAATTCCAAGTGCCAAAACACCCAATTAAACTTTTTAAATAGAATCACAGAATCATGGAACCATTTAGGTTGGAAGATCTCCATTAACCTAGCACTGTCAAGTCTGCCACTGTATCATGTCCCTAAGTGCCACATAGAATCCTGGAATGGCTTGGGTTGGAAGGGACCTTAAAGATGATCTCATTCCAACCCCCCTGCCATGGGCAGGGACCTTTCCCACTGGACCAGGTTTCTCAGTGTCCCATCCAACCTGACCTTGAACACTTCCAGGGATGGGGCACCCACAACTTCTCTGGGCAACCTGTGCCAGTGTCTCAGCACCCTCACAGTAAAGAATTTTTTCCCGATATCTGATCTAAATCTCTACAAGTCTTTTAAATACTTCCAGGAATGATTAATTCACCACTTTCCTGGGCAGCCTACTGTTGCTTGACAACACTTGTAGAAATTTTTCCAAATATCCAGTCTAAACTTTCCCTGGCGTGACTTGAGGCCATTTCTTCTTGTCCTATCACTTGTTACTTGAGAAAGAGACCGACATACTCACCTACAACCTCCTTTAAATCACAACATGCAAAAAGTATAAGTATCTGACTACCAGGATTTGCTTCAAATTGGAAAGAAGTGTTACTAGCTTGCTGAAAACACAAAAAAAAAATTGATCAAGAGAGGATTTTACTTCCTGGAATGTCCTTCTTTTGCCTTCCTGTCTCCATCTTGCTTTCATACACACTTCCTTCTTCACCTTCCTGGTATTCTTTTAATTTTCAATCTTTTAATATTTTCTGCAAATTAATTCTCTCCCATTTCTCACCCTTGCTCTGCATCAGATCACCTTTCTCCTCCATGAAACTTGGATAGTCCTCTCTTGTTTGTGGTTCAGAGTGCAGAGCCAGAAAAATGTCAAATGTTGTTAAAATTAGAGCTGCTTCACGCAAGGTGCTGATCACGTTGTCAGATCCAGAAAGGGACGACTACTTAGAGGGCACTCACCCCATTCACACTTTAACACAGCAGTTAAGTAAGAGTTACATGCCTAAATAGTTTTGTGAAGATTTGGCCTTTGTGTACTCAACTCTTGGTTTGGATGCACAGCAGCAAAACAATCCATTTATTTAACAGTCCCCAAGTAGTGTTTAATATCATAATGTAGCACCTAAAAATGACCCATTATAGTCTATCTGATGAAAAAACCCCCTTCTTTAAGTAGTCTCCAGGCACAGATTAAAACTAGAAACTTTAGTGGCAGTTGTGTATGTGCTGTGCATAAATAGTATATATTTAATAAAGTAGAGTGCTTAAAAACCCCTTTTATCTTCAGTAAAATATTAAATGAAGTACCTTGGAAGTACCTAAACATTTTATTTATTTGTCCTTGTTTTTTAAGCACTTTAGGCCTCCCTGGCACAGTAGATGGCAGATGGAGCAAGAATTTAGATTAAGGTGCTCAAACTACGAAGATATCCAACAACAGAGAATGCTTACACAAAGTCCTTCTGAATCCACAGCAAAGTGTATCTTCGACCAAAGTGGAGCAAACTGTGCTCGGGCTGGAAGGGAAGGTTACACCTAATGGGGAATCCCTCAGTGGGGATGGAGCCATGCCTTCCTGGATGCCAGCAGCAAAACTCCCACTGTAAGGTAGCACAATACAGCTCCCAAAGGCGGCCTTAAAACAGCACAGCTGAGCAAAGTTAGTCTAGACAGGACTTGCCAACTGAAATTTTATCTGAACAACTGCGTTGCCAACTGTATCGTTACACGGTTGGCAATACCGGCTTCCTATTTCAGAGGAGTGACAACAATTTTAAGTTCCTCGTCTGTAGGATGTCTAGAATCATTAAGAACAGTCAAGTTAACTACTGCCTGTTTCTAAAACGGCAGCAACATGTGAACAGTTTAATGAAAAACTGGTTCCAAAGATTGAAATATTTTGTTTCCTGAGTCAGATTGATAGAAAACCTAGTGGTATTTATGGATGAAATTTCTAAGACACATTACTTGCATGAACAGGAAACATACATCAGGAGGTTTAATTTTATGAGAGCTGTCGAGTCCAGGCTGACATTTCTTTAAGGTTTCATTCCTTTTTTTCCTTCTTTCCCTAACTCTGAAACTTAGAGAATTTATTGTCTTTTATTTTTTTAGGAGGTGACAGTGCATGACAGTTGAAAGTTGATAGTTTGGAAAATTGGTGTTTCTTCTGTCACACGGAGGCTTTTGGAGACTGGTTGGAAAAGTCACTGACTTCCCCCTAAGCTGCCTTTCCTCTGGCGAGCCCGGGGTGTTACAGGGTGGCCCCCGCCCCGCAGGGGCGCTCCCCCGGGCCAGGGTGGGTGAGGGCTTCCTTCGGGGTGCGTGTCTGCCCTTCCACGGAGCGCAGAAAGGGCTCGGGCACTGGGACTGCTGCTTTCCTCACTGCGTTAAGGCTTTGTTATAATTTACCTCGGCCTCTTAGCAAAACTTCGGTGGCGTGGCTGGGATGCGACGCGTCCAGGTGGGCAGGGGTGTGACCAGCACCGCCCCGGGGGCAGGTCAGGAGCTGTCGCTTGCTCGCCGCTGCTCCGGGGGTTCGGGCTTCTTCCGTCGCTGTGTGCAGCCCCCGGCACGACCCCGCGGTGAAAGGCGTTCCTCTCGCCGTGGGGAGCGATCCGCCCTGGGCGGAGCGGAGCCGGGGCGAAACGCCTTTCTCGTTCCTCGGCCTACGCAGCCGAGCAAAGGTTGTGACTTCCCTTCGCACCCGCGGGAATTAGCGCCTCGGCAAATTGCAGCGGTTTTCGTTTAAATTAACGCGAAATGTATTAAAAAAACCCCATTCTCACGCCCACCGCTCGCCCTCCCGCTTTCACGCATCCGCACCCCGCACCCATGATCTCATGCTGCTGAAGGCATGGCACAAGATCTACGGCAGGCTGGGAGCGGGGGAGGGAGGGAGGGGAGGGAGAGAGAGGAGGGCCAGGAGTGTGCGGCTCGCACACCCTGCTGTGCCCAGGTGCGGTACTGCAGGGGCTGCGCCTCCGCGCCCGGCTCCGGGGGGCGCAGGACCCGCCGCGGGGGGATAGGTTGGCCCCTAGAATACCGGCCCTTGGCTTTTAAACGCGCCATGGGCTCCCATGGCACCCTCGGCTCTGTGTGTGTGTCTGTGCGGAGGTGATGGTGGTGGTGTAGGGTAGCCCTCCCCCCTGTTTGGGGGGTAGGCGTAGGGCGAGCGCCGCGGCGGGGCCCCGCACCCGGGTGGCGATGCGGGAGCTGCCGGCGCCGCCCTGCAGCTGCGGGGAAACGGGGGGGCTCAGCCCAGAAAGGCTTTTTTTCAGCCCAGTTTGCGGCCGCGGCGGGCAGCCGAGGTGCGGTAGTTGAGTAGTGCCGGAGAAAATCCCCGTAACTCTTTGTTCGGCGCCGTGTGTGTAATTACCGGATAATCACAGCCGGTGCCCGAATAGACGGAGGGAAACATCTGATGGACGAAGTTTAGGCCAATTAAAAGACCCCGAAATCGTTCCTCTTAAGATGAAAGTGGGTTTTCAAGACACTGGTACTTCTGAACTGTCGGAGGAGGGGAAGTGCTCCCGCCGTGCTGCTGACTCCGCGGCGCGGGTGGGGAGGAGAGGCGTGTGAGTGTGTGCGTGTGAGTGTGTGTGTGTGTCCCCTCCACACCGCCCAAGCCGCGTTCTGGCAGTGCGCGGCTCCCGAAAGGCTGAGGAGAGGCAGCGCGACTGTGTGGGAGCTGAACTCAGCCTCCCTCTTTAACATAGGCTCGTCCTCTGCATTGCATCCAAGCCTCAGCGATTTGCTGTTCGGAGACTGCAGATTTGCATAGCCCTGCTCCTCGCAAGCATGCTTATTTTTATTTTTATTTTTTTTCCCAGCTTCTTTCATAAGGGTGCACTATCCTCCCTGAAAACATCCTCGGGTATTACTGTCAATAGCCAGACCATTGAGATTGCCGGAGCAGCCTGATTATTGTCTGGCGGCGTGTGCGAGTGTGTGAGTGTGTGTTCGCGAGTGTGAGTGTGTGTGCGCGCCGGGAGAGAGCTCGCTCGGTGAGGGCTCACCAGTTTGGAGATGAATGGAGGGAAGAGCAGCAGTTTGATTTTTCTCTGCTTTCCCAGCGCTGGCTGATGGAGTGGCATCCCCTTTTTTCTTCCTTAGCAGAAATGTGGCATGATTGGCTACACTGTGGATTACTGAGGATGGGGGAATGCTTGGCATTCTCGTAGCCCTTGCAACTGTGGAGTATTGTTAATGAGCACCAGCCCCGGGAAAGCTGAAACTAACGATTGTTTGGGCGCGGGGCTTTTCCGCACTTCCACCTCTTTGCGAAGGCTCTGAACTGCCTGGATTCTCTGACTATGTCTCGGATTGTTTTGGGTAGAAGAAGACCTGGAGAAAAGGATCCTCATAGGCTTACCCAAAGGGAAGAGATGGCTCACCTGGTGCCGTGAGCTGCAGCCAGCGCCGTGTGCGAGTGTGCGAGCGCCTCTGCCCAAAGTTTGCCTCCGTTGCTGTGGCTGCTGCTCCTCCCGAGGACGCCGCGGGCCGGCTCGCCGCGCACCGGAGGATGGGGGGGCTCCTTAGGGGCAGCCCGGAGCCGGGACCCACCAGCAGCGGCAGCAGCAGCGCCGGCGGCCGCTTGGCCCTGCTCTGGATAGTCCCGCTCACTCTCAGCGGCCTCCTTGGGGTGGCGTGGGGCGCCTCCAGTTTGGGCGCTCACCACATTCACCATTTCCACGGCAGCAGCAAACATCATTCAGTGCCTATCGCTATCTACAGGTCACCGGCTTCCTTGCGAGGCGGACACGGTGGGTTCGGGTGCCGCTCGGTCCCTGCGCGGTCGGAGGCGCNTCCCGGCTCGGGGACGAGGAGCTGGCGGGGCGGGGGATGCTGCCGGGGCCGCTGGGCATCCCCTGGGGCCGGCGCCGTGCCCGTGCCGTGCGCCCCGCGGGGTCGCTGCGGGGTCCGCGGGCGCGGGGCAGGCGCTGGAGCGGAGGCTCTCCCGCACCCCGCCGCTCCCTGCCCCGCCGCAGAGGGAGCCGCCTAGAAAGGCCAGCCCGGAGGCGCCAGGAGCTGCGGCCCCCGGCTGGGAGCGCCCCGCCTCGTTTCCCCCCCCGCCCCGGTCCCCATCCTGCCCCAGTGCGGGGACACACGCTCCGGGCAAGCCGCCCCCACGGCGGAGGCACGGCAGGGCAGGGCGCCGGGGGACCCCGGCGCGCAGCGAGGGGCGGGGAGGGAGCCGGTGCGCTGCTTAAACCGCTGGTGATGATCGTGCTGCTTCCAGTTCATTACCTTGGTCGAAAGTCGATGAACTAAAGCAAAGGTCAGCTCGTTATGCTGGGGATCGGGGGAGCGGTAAGCGCTGAGACATTGAGGGAGGGAAGCGATGCCCACTGTAGCGGGCAGCAAAGGGACGGAGATGAAATTCTTTCCAGGTGCAAATACATTTTGCTTAAGAACGACAGTGCTCCGGTAGTTAGTTTCTGAAGTGACAGGGAGCTGCTTCAGTGCCCTTTGGAGAGCCCCGTGCAGTTCTCTTTCTTTCTGCAAGCAGACTTGCGAGAACCTGCACATCAATACATGCAGAATGGGTGTGCGTACATATGTTCAGTAGCACCAAAAGCTGTCAAAGAAAGCGAAACACCAGACTGTGTTTTAAAGATTTAAAGCCTCCCTTTGTCTCCGAGGGAGGAAGAGAAGATAAAGAAACCCCCTTGTTGGTTTCTGATTAGATTATACAGCTTCATTCTTCTTCATTTTCTCATCTTGCCTTGCTTCATTTGCACGACCGTGCGATGTCATTTACAGGCTTTGCAAAGTAAAAACCAGATCTTGTACTTAACCTTTGCTTCTCTGTGCAAGATGACCTAGTTGCAGGCACGAGGTAGTTAGGAATTATTGGATTTTCTCCAGTGATTAACAGTGCTGGTATTGGTGGAAACGGTAGCATTGTTTACCTGAATATTCCCACTGGGTGCTAAATATCCTTTGATACATAACTGCTAGAAAAGATGAAGTGCACAGAAATGCCGCCTCTTAAGCATTTTGTTATTTTTTAAAAAGTTATATGACTGGTCTAATTAAAAACAAAACAACTGAGAAATTCAGGCCACCACTGTTCTCTGTGGTGCACTTGAGGCGGTGCAAGATTGAGAATGCTGCATGTTCTGTAATGCATGTGCTAAAGGGGAGAATTAAAGATGTATGTGTGTGCATATATATGTATATGCTTATTATTCTCTCAATTTCTGCCCATATGAGGATGTCATGTAGGGGCTTGCTATCCAGTTGAGGGAAGGCTAAAAGGATGAGGGGGAAAGAAACATCATTGTAGAGGTACCAGCTACAATTCCTTAGAAAGCATTTTAATATCACACCTTTTGCCAGTTTTTGAAAACATTACCTTGGACCCAGTCAAAGGGTGACGTGTAAAAAGGCAGCTTTCTCTGAAGGAATAAGTCTTTTTAAAGAAAATGAAATACGAAGAGGTGGAGCTGCCACTTAAGGACTTCATAGGGAAGCCCAGGAGCCTCTCCAGAAGTTAAGTAACTGGTTTTATGAAAAGAGGGATGTTCTCTGTCATAAGGCGGCATTTCAGAATGTTTACTGGTTAACTCCAAGTGTCTTTGCTGTCCTGTGTTTGTCAGAAATTCTGCTATCTGACAGCATTTTAAAACATTTAATTATTTTAATTATTAATTCTTCAGAGAGATGTTCCCGTTTGCTTCTGTAAGCCTGACAGAAGCATTTCTGTCTCAGGCTGAGCAGTGTTGGACACAGTTCCTGTGGAGCACAACACTGCATCTCTAAGCATCAGTCAGAGGCAACTGGGTGAGGGAGAAGGGTGTGTGTGTGCTTGTTCCTTACCTGCTCTTCTCCAGCGTCCCTAACCCCTGCTGACTTAGCCAGGTGAGAATTTGCTTCTCAGGCTTGTATCCTTCAGCATCAGCTCCATTCAGTTTTTGCAGTTATTTTGTTCTAGTCTAATACAGTTGAACATAAACAAATTGCAGTTTTACGGTAACCTCAGAGCAGCTTTTTTTGTTACTTTGTCAGCTTTTTGTAGCATCATACCTGCTAAAAGTGGAAAAGAGCTTTTAGGGCAGGTCAATTAGTCGATCCCAAATGGAAGCATTGCTCTCTAATATTGTGAACTAGAAGTGTGAAAGGAAAGAGAAATGATCACTTTGTTCAGGCACTCAATAAACGTCACCACAGTCCTCAGACATCCACACCCTTCCCCTTTTCCGCTGGCACTGGCTAGCCCTGACACCCCCATCCTCTTGGGTTTAATTTTTTTAATCTTTCAGTTTTCCTTGAGCCAACCCAATTTTAGCTAGTAGTATCAGCAAAGCCAAAAGCCCAGCATGCTTGGATTTCTTCCATTTCTTTTAAAAAACCAAACCACAATCTTGCTGCTAACATTCTCATCAGGTAATTTTGCTGGGATTTTGCTTAGTAGTATGATCTCATGTGGTTTTAGTGGACAGTATTGTGCCTCACAGAGACATAAACAGAATTCCAACCAAGTAATTAGCTCACCATATTAGACAAAAAGTAGTTCAGCACACAGTCTTTTAATACACTAAAAGTAAAAATTAAACATTTTTCGAGCTTGATCAAATGATTTTTCAGTTTTGCTTTTTGACTCTCATTAAACTCAGGTGAAAGATTTGAAAGTTTAACCACAGGAAGGAATAAGAAAATAATTCTGTGGATCATGACATCAGCAATGTAAAGAGAAGTACAGAGAAGTGAGAGAGAGAGACTAATGTGCACAAATATAAATCATACAACCTCACCACTGGTCTCTTGTAGCATGTGGTTTATTTGCTGATTTATGTCCATTTACTTGATCCATTTAATAAGGTGGCTATTGCTTTTGTTATAGCTGTATCTATAATGAAGTCTGGTTTTTTGGTTTTTGTTGTTTTTTTTTTGAGTAGATAGAATAGCTCATACTCTACAAAAGCAGGGATGGTCCATGGCAAAACCCATATAAAAGGAAAGAGATTGCAGCTTCCTCAGTAACTTTAAATGAAGAAAAGCTGTTTCTTTAAGAATCCAGGGACACAATGGATCACATGTGATGGGAAAATTGCATGTTGAATATGTTAAAAGTGTAGCCATATGGATGGCTGTCATCATCTGAATTCACTCCTGCCTTCCTGCAAACACTTCGTTACTGTCTACTCTTTTTAGGCCTCACAGTTCCCTACAATTCAGTTACCAGATGACAAGTACAGTGTGTCCACTTCTGATTGTTTCTTCTTTCTGTGCTCTCGAGATCTTGTTGAGGCTAAATACAAACTGATTCTGCTTTTTTTTTAAATTTGTGGGAATAGGAGCCAAGAGGTGAATAATGAAGTCTGCGTGTTTGTATGTGGATGTGCTTGGAAAGAAAAGGCAAGAATGGGGAGGGAATAGGAGCCACATGCTCATGGCCAGAACAGAAAGAGCTGAATTCTGTGTGTGGCAGGGCTTGTGCACTTAAAGTCCTGAGTTAACTCAGTGCCAGCAGAGATTTGACTTGATGAGGCTTAGGACTAACATGTGGGCCGGTGGTTTAGGAGGAGCAGAGGCAGTCTGAAGTAGAGAGAATGGGGTTCTGGGAGCAGATCTTAAGAAAGTGGTAGGTTGGGTTGGTGCTGGGGACCTCTGTGGTGGAACAGCAGAGGGATTTAAGAGGTTGAGCTTCAGCAGCAAAGTTCCTGAGCAGGAAGAAGGGTTTGTGGAAAATGCGAGTTTTGAGGAATAAAAGTTGGCATGTTTTGGAGCTGACAGCTGAGGATGGTGTGTTACCACAGCACATCCACTCCTCCAGTGTTTTCCATCCAGAGCATGACGTGGCAGCAGGGACATGCATATTGATCTCCCACTCCTGAGCTAGGCCAGCTTCTTCCAGGCTCTGCTTCACCATTGCTGGCGGAGCTCACGGGCACTGGATTCACCCACATGATGTCCATGTGGAGAGACTTCTGCAGCAGAGTCACCAGCTCACTGTTACTGGAGTACCCCACAGCAGCCTGGTCAGGGAGCCCTTGTTCAGGGAAGATGCCTGTTGAACTCCACAGGAGTTTTCACCAAATAAGAACTGCAGGATCAGAATTGCAACACTGCAATGAAATAATTTATACCACCATTGGGACATATATGACCCAAACAACTTTGAAAGATGTCCCTATGGTGTTTAGAAAACATTTTATTTTTGTAAGAAAACCCCAACTTAGTAGTGTAGGTAAAAATAATTTTACGGCCTTTTGCTATTTTTTTAAAACATACTGAAATTGCTCTTTTGGTATATAAAGATAATAAACCAAATAGTTTTAAGGATTAGGGTAAATGAAATGACATTTTTCAGTTACAATGTGCTTATGTTGCAGAAAAGAGTTGTATTTTAATTAAAACATCAAATGTAAATGTTTCCAGATGTTCAATCATTGTTACTCAGTGTGATGTTAGAGGTAGAGGTGAAAAAGTCTCATTTTCATCTTATAATTGCCTTTTTTAATGTTTTTTCAAACCTGTTTGTATATCACAATCTTTTTAAATGCCTCCTTTTCATTCACAGATTTTCAAATACGTACTAGTTCTCCTGCTCTGAGTACTTCTTACACACAACTGAGACATTTTCGTGTTTTAAGACCGTAAAGCATAGCAGCTTTCTCAATGTCTTTAAATTATATAAATTTTATATCCCCTTTCAAAATTTCCAATATGCTCCATCAGTTATTATCCCCATCAGCTGCCAAAGTATTAACATCAGTTGGAATGGAATGAATAACAAAGCAATTTCAGTCAGCATAGTGGTTAATTGGCTGTGCCGTTGGATATGCATATTAGGAACTGGGGTTTCTATGTTATTATTTCTGTCAATATGGCTTGTCAAGGAGGCACACAGTCTTCAGCAGGACTGGGGACAGTCTGCAGCACTGTAATCAAAAGTGGAATGCTGCCCATGGATTTCTGATAAACATCTTTAATACAAGTCCCACTGCCTTGGTACATGCATGGCTATTGATTGACTGGGGTGCCTTTACAAGAACGAAATAAATAACAACACTGTTGTCACTTATCAGCAACACCACTTTTGCCTCAGCCTGTGGTAACCATGTTTTTTAGATTTAAAGCATGTTCTATTGTCTTTTAATCAAATACTGTTTGAAATAAGTTATCAGAAGAAATTAATTTAGCATTCAATGCAGTGTACTTCCCGCTGTTTCTAATTTTCAAAGATGGATTTTTTTTCTGATAGTGGAAAGTTGACTTGGCTTTAAGGGAAATTTCCTTCTGTCTCTTCATTTTACTCCAAGGGAGAACTCTGTAGACAAAACTACTATGCCCAGAGTGATTTAAGCACAATCAGTTCTGCAGTCCTAGTATTTTCTCCCCTTTATCTCCCAGATGGTCATTACCATGGTTAACCATAGGATGATAGGCTTGATTATTGTGATTTCAATGGATCACGTAGTGCAGTTCACTGAAGTTTATCTTTTGTCTTTCCTTGGTCAAAGTTTGGAGTAGTTCTTAACCTTTCTGAGTAATCAAGATGACACTGCTGACCTCTTTCTTGTCTTTCCCCAGACTCAGTTAATTTATCTCTCTGTGATTAAGTTTGATGTCCTCATGTCTATCACAGTATCTGTAGTGCATTTTTCTAAGCTAACAACTTCCTTTCTAGTTTGTAAATACAGTGTAGGCAGAGCTGGTAGATCTCGCTGTAATAATAAGCTGACTTGTGAATGTAGCTGTGATTTTAAGGAGAATGGAATAGTCTAATTTGATGAAAGAAAGTTTATCATAAATAAAAACACAGTTCTATACAATTAAAAGCAACATAGAGAGGCCGTGTACTTACTATCATTTAGACGCTATTTTCCTTCTGAATAGCTACATGGATGTCTGGAAGGGCTTTCCTTGCCTCTTTCTCATGACTTTATATACATTTGTGCACAAGCACGTGTATGCTCTTACATATCACAGTTGTTCCCTGATAATGAGAAAAGGGTCCATAGTGGTGAGTTGGAAAAGAGAGAGTTTCCCTAAGAGTTGAAAATGTTAAAAAAAACTACTCAGTGACAATATTCATTAACCACAGATACAACTGGTCAGAACAACAGAATTAATTATTCCCTTCCCCCTTAACTGACTGAAAAAATGAGCCAGTGAAATAAAGTGGGAAAGGAGGAGGGAAGAAATAGTGCTGCTGGATGTCACTCCATGGGACTGGGATAAGGTGGTAGGGAGAGTGCCATGCTTAGGAGCCCATGATTACTGAATCACTGTAGAAAAATAATTCTGGGTTTCTGAAAGCACTAAATTGGTCAAATCCACCAAAATAGCCCAGATTAAGGGTATGACTGGCTTATGCACTATAGGTAGATTATGAGCCAAAAAGCTTTTTTTCTTGGGCTTGGTTGACAAAGAAAGTGTGCATATACAATAAGTACATGGTATCTGAGATCCTGAATTCTAGAAGGCTGGACAAGGGTTTACTTGGAGGGATGAGGAATGTACATAGTCTTTTTTTTTGTTTTTTGTTCCACGTATTTGAACTGTAAGTGGCACAAGGACAACTCTTCCTTTAAAATCCATAGCTAGGTAGATCCCGAAGAGCTTGCTTCTCAAACATGGAGGGACAGAGGCTCAACAACAGAAGATTTGCTCAGATCCTTCTGGTGTTCCGGAGCGTTTGCAGGGGATGCCCTTGGACAACTACTCCAAAATGTTAGAAGTGTTAACTCTTTCTTTCGCTCCCTTTTACTGCAGCTGTACATGCAAAGAAATGCCAACAAGCTTCTAAAGCAAGTTGACTGCTTTCTAAATGTGTTCTTTTATCCCTGCATATCTACAACTGAGATAGGGCTTCTCTAATTTGCTTAATTAATTCAGCTCATCTGCATTTGTAAAATAAAGAAGAACAGAGAATGACTAGACTTGGAGAAATTTAAAAAAACATGAGAAAGTTTCTCTACCTTGAAGAAGAATCAGATATAGTTTTAATCCATGTTTGCATTGCTGAATCACTGGAGTTGGTTGTGTTTCTCAGTGACAGCAGCTCTAGAGCCCTCCGAAGTAGGTGGAGAGGAGACGGGGACAAATTGCCATGGGCTTGGCTCCTCCTGAGTGACCAGTGGAGATGGAGAGATGTGAAGGAAGTGAGTGCTACAAAAGGGACTGTTTCTAATCGTTGACCCAGGCCTGATTTGATTTTATTGAGGTCAAGCCCAAAATCTCCACTGCATGACCTGATTGGTTTTGCCTCTGTCAGATATGATGTGTCTCAAGCACACAACACTTCTGTCCTGGTCCCCCCCTCCCTTAAACAATGCTGCCTAAACTGCAAACAAAATATTGCAAATAATAATGCAAACGCATGTATTTTTGAAATGTTTGATGCAGTTAGTGGATGTGTTCATTTTATTTCACATGACAAGAATTATGAGGGAGGTTTCAGCGAATATAATGAATTGCCATATTTATGGAAAACATATGAGCATGAATTGAATCATGCCGTTATTTTGGGTTTGGATAGTCAGTGCCCACAGAGAGGAGTTTAGAAGTTGTGACAAAACAACAGATGTGAGATTAGCCCCTTTGGCTGTGTCTAAATGGAAGCATCCTAAAATCCTGGTGTCCCAGTTGGTCAGAACGTTCTGTGGCGCTCATCCAAGCCCCATCTTTCCACTCATCCTCTTCTCAGGCTGGTTTGTGTTTGCAGTTTGCCTTGCTGTGGATTTTAAATCTGCCTGGGGCATGCACCCCAACCTTGGCATTCAGAGCAGCTCTCAAATACTGCTGTCGATTATTTGGAAAAAAATAGAAATGCTGTGAATGTCCTCTTCCTAAATAATCTGTTATCTCGAGGCTAAATAGAACATTACACAGGCAAGTGAAGGTGAGGGTAATGACTGCAGTTATTTTATTGCTTGAAAGTTTTTCCAAGCAGCTTTTTATTTCTTGGAAATTCTACTGAATTTGTGGGAGTATGACTGCTCCCATTATGCTTTACAAATTAGAAAACCTTATTTATCAAGTCCTAAGTCTAAGAAACCTGCAATATGGTTTTGTCAGAAATTGTTGCCTAGAAGGTGTTACGTATGAGGGTGCACAGGCCAAATGATCATTCTGCCTATGCTGACTTCCAACAGAAACCCAGTCATTCACTAAGATTGAAGCCAGAACAATTTTTGTAATGATGGTTTCTAACTTTTGTAGAATCTTCTCACATTAGCTCATGAAGCTTCTTTTCACCACTCGGCACAATCTGACAGCTTTAGCTGTTGTCTGACATGAATGTAGTAAAATCCACTGTGTGGCATTTAGAGGGAGAACTTAGTGAAGAAAGAATAGTAGCAACATTATTTTGCAGCAGCAACAGCAAAAACAAACATCTCATATTGAGATGTTTGACTTTCTTACTGTGCAAAACATTGCAAAACTGCAGTTAAGCATGCAGATAAGAGGAGTTATTGGTCTGCTAAGAAGAACAGTGGCCTTTAAATGCCTAACCCAGACACTTAAATTTCAGTAGTAGCTGACAGTGGTTTTGCCAGTACTATGATTACCTAAATGAAAATGCAGCTCCCACATAAGTGTGCAGAAGCTTAGCTTCAAAGAGCCTGCGGTCAGCAAAGGTAAATAATTAAATTGGGAAAAATATGTGATATATCTTCTACATATCAATAGAGGCAGTTATGGATGCTGATATAAATCACAAGTGACTCACCTGAAAATTCCTGAGATCCCATCTGTTCTTTGTTCTTGTAGGATAAAATTTGCATGGCAGGGAACTTACAGACTTTGGAAAGGTGGTTTCAGTGAAATCAGTGTATCCTATATTGGTTTTTCTGGCAATTGGGATAGGGACGAATGTCAGTGTTTCAGCACAAGGTCCCTGCTGGAGATGTGAGAAAGACTTATCCTAAGCTGGTCATAGCAATTGTGGTGTGAGTAAATACGTCAGGATTTTGCCAATATGTTTTGTTTGTTTCAAGTCATTAACTTGAGCTCAGCTGGCTATTTGATAAGCACTCTCTTCCTTATTTCCGTTTTCCAAATGTAATTACTTGAAATGGAAGAAAAACTAAGAAAAAAAAATAATTATATGTAATCTAGGAATAACTTTGCATGTGCATACAGTGTGTGATGGTACTTTTGTCTTCTGTAGGGGTCAGTTAATTGACAAAGTATAGTTTGGAAGAAAAGGAAGATCAGAGGGACAAAATGAGCAGTCATTATTGCTAAATGAGACTTAGTGTAAATGAGTTCAACACTGCTAAAAAACCTCTGTTTCTGTCATGTGGAAAAGTGGCACATGCATTAACCCTTGTCCTGCATATGCACTGGTGTCTCTCCAGCACTGCTGCCCATCTTGGCACAGGCTTGTCTGGAATGGTTATTCCTGTTTCACAGAGAGAGCTGAGACACAGTGAATCAGCTTTGCATTCATCTCCTCTTGAATGATTCAAAGAAATCACACAGTGGCCAGATCGGCCACCTGAAAATTCCCTGTGTCTCTTTTGCACTTGCCCGTGATGTAGGAGCCCTATCTGGGCCATGGCCAGAGTGTGTAACACTCTGCTCTCCACTGGCACAGCTCAGAGCAGATTCCATGCTGGCTCAGCGTATGCCAGGCTTCAGTCATCCCTCTCTGAGCAATTCCTTGGGCAGTGCTCTCCTCACCGCTGCGTGCCACACCAAAACCAGCACAGCACAGGTTAAGGATTATTCTGCTCTGCCTTTGCTTGTGCTAGTTAATGAACAGCCATCGGGTTTTTCCCAGGAACACACACAGCTTTGCCTACCTACATGTGAAAAGCATCTATCCATAAGTCACACAGCAGCCTGGAATGGGAAAGGAATGCAAGACTCGCGTTCTCTGTCTCTGTTTCGTTCCATTGTGTTGTGCCAATGTGCTAAGATCCAGAGCATTAAAACGATGTGCTAGTTACTGAACAAATACCACTCTTGCTTCCTTTGCTGTGTAGGTCACGCTGTGGGATTCACAGAACTGACAAGTAGAAAAAAAGCCACAACAGAAAAGGGGTATGCAAAGGCAGGAGAGAGGGGACAAAGAAAAGGAAAATGAGCTGAGCAGACAGCAGAACTTTTTAAGAAAAACAGATATTTTCTCCCTGTGAAAATTTCTGTTTCCCTCACTCCCTCCCCAGGGAGTAACTCCACAGTTATCTGATTTTTATAAAGCTATGGTAATTATTAGATGTAGAAAAGGGTTAAAATACTGATCTTTTTGAGTGCCAGAACACCAAATTTTGAGCTCTCGTGCCTTCACAGATGACGTTTGCTTGTCTTTTGGTATAAGTCAAATATTTCCAAAGGCCCCATCATTGCTTACAATTTTGTGTCCATATGAGGGGCAGTTGCCTCTGCTTGTCTTGTAATTCCAGTTGCTCATGGTATCTGATGTCTATTAAGTGAGAAGGGCAGTCATAATGCATTGAGTCGAGATTTGAACCGGTGGCTTCACCTCGTGTCATTTTGTTTTACAGATACTGTTTGCCATTTAAATGTTCCCTCTCCATGTAATTGCTCTGGATGTTTGAATGTTGGCATCAGTAGGGAAAGTATTTTCTCTCAGTTCCGTGAGTGAATGTGAATGAGGTGAGGATTTCATTCAGTGAAGACAGCTTGAAAAGGATTAGTTGCTTTCATTACTGTAGGACTGTTAGCATAATTAGCAGTTCATCAGAGTGATTTCACAGGCTATTTTTTGTGACAATGACTGGGGCAAGGCTTTCTAGATTGCAGTGAGTCTGTCTGATTTACCGTGTGCAATACCCACAGATACGAAGAGCCAACAGTCACAGAGGGAAGGTCAGCAGTAGGTTTCTTTCATAATATTATTTTTTTTTTGTAATAATATGTTATGTAGCATGTCTTTTATATCTTATGTTAGTGAATGTTATAGTTTTTAATATTTGTATTACGGTGGCATCTAGAAATTTCCATCAGAGGTTATGAGCCCATTGTGCCAAGCAGATGGATTGAATAGAAAAAGACAAGAAAGCTGAGGAAATAATCACTCTTTACTGCTGACAGTACTCTCCAGGGCAGGTTTCAAAATAGCTCAAGAGCTGTGTAAAATTAATAAGCTGTTCCCCATGTACTGAAATCCTCCTTCATATTACACTGGCATGAGGGATCTCTGTAGAGAGGAGGGGCTGCAAATAAGATTTGCGAGAGGATGGGGCTGAAGATTGTCCCTGAAAGTCCAGATTTTACTGAGTCCAATGAATAAGTGCACACTAACAATATGTATCAAAGTGTTCTGGATGGAACTTGTCCACTACAAAACCTCTGCATTGATGAAGTCTGTTTTGTCCTCAGAGCAAGGTTTATTTGGCATAAAACTCAAATCAGTGTCCTTTTGTTTCTTTGGCATCTTTATAAGTTTCTTCACTCAAAGCAGGGAGAGATGAGAAATCAGGGAACATTACTCTTATCTAATAGAAACATAATGTTAATGAGAAATTTTAGTAGCTGTTGGAGGTACTACGTCAATTTATATTCTCTGATGTAGAAAGGTGTTTTCTCAGACTGTAGATTTGCAGTGTGGCATTAGGTTTTTAATTTTGCTGAGGAATTTTTAAAATATTATTTTTTCATACAGTATAAGTTCGGTGCATATATGCAGTAGAAAAACTAAAAATAAAGATGTAGCACTGAATCATAATTAGAAAGGAAAAAAACCCCATTACCTGTCATGGAGAAAGCCCTGAAATAATAAATACCACCATCACATTTTACTGCTATCGTAAATAATTATTCAGCACATGTCCATAGGCTCAATTTATTGTATCATATTCACTTAAATGTGTTTATGAAACGATCCTTCTGCACACACATGCATTTTATCAAATTTTAGATTCCTTGATAAATGGCAAAGACCTTTTTTTGCTACGTGGCACAGTCTGTCATACCTCTAATCCAATTTTGAAATAAAGGTATTCTTAGATCTTCTTCTAATAAGGCTATTCGTCTTGCTGCAGTTATTCCTCCTTTGCTTATTTTCTTATGGAACGGATTAAGATTTAATAATGATGTATTTCCTAATAAACAGAGCTAGAGGACAGCTTATTCCATTACCTTAGATATACCCTGGTTACATCTTCACCAGACCCCATTAAATATTCTTGGACAGTACTTAGCAATATATAAAAGGTTTCTTGGTTTTGATTTCAGCGGAGACATCAATCCAGATGTTCTGAGCTATACTGCATAATTGTCAAGGAGTTAAATATGCACAGTGAAGGTATAGTAGTTAAAATGTATTGGTGTATATCTAATATTTATAGATAACCCTTTTAAAGAAGTCAGGATGTATTGCCATGTTCAGCCATTCTATCTTAATTCTAAATCACTGCCTCTATGTTTTCTTTTGCAGTCAGTCAGTCAGCCAAAGACCCTGTAGAACATTTACCTTGCAGCTTTGCAATTTTAATTATCTGATAAAGTGTGTTAAATTGTGGTAGGGGAAAAAACAATTACAATTTCTCAGTAAGTTCATATCTTACTAGTAGTTTTCTAGGAAGTGGAATCCAAGATTGTAATAGATTTGAGAGAAAAGGACTCTCCAGTTCCCTGCTTGTCCTTTGCATTTCAGATTTGGGTCTTTAGGTGGTGTCATCACTGGCACACAGTGTTGCTGATTCAAACTGTTGTATTTTGGCCAGTAAACTTGTTTTAGGTCTAACTTCAATATACACAGACTGGCAGATTCACTAATGCAGCGCTATCATGAACAATAAACTCTCTCTGACATCATTACTCGGATATTCTGAAAATAAAAATTGAAATATGGGTGAACTTTAACGTTGTATGAAGCTGCTGCATCCTGTCTTCGTAGTGATTGAATGAGCCATGTCCTCACCAGCTCAGGTGCTGCCAAGCCGTGGCTTTCAGGTCTTTTCATCAGGCCTGGCCCTGAGGTGTGCCTGCACCAGGAGATGCAGAGGGATGCTGCTGACTGTGTTCCAGCATTAGTTCCAGAAACACCTAGGTCAGATCCTCTCCTGAGAGAGACAGCTGGAAGCTGTTATTTTGCAGTGTTTCATGACCACACCTTCCAGGAAGGTTGCCAGTTCGGTTTGGTATCTACATTGCTTTTTAAAGCATTTGTGCTGGCAGATCTATTGAAGATGCAGGGCCCTTCAAATGTCAGTGAGAGTTATCCAAACAAAGGTATGATTGGACCAGCGGATAAAACTTCCTCTTCATTGCCAAAAACTCCAGAACCAGGAGAACATTACTGGTCTGTCAGTGAGCCACAGCTCTCCTTCCAGCCTGACCAGCATCACCAGCTGGTAGCTAATGCCTCACGAGATAGGGACCATCCTGTTTAATTTAAGAAAGGAGGCAAAGGGCCTTCACTGCTTCTTCTTTTATGTTCCTGGGAATCCTATGTAGCAATAGAGTCTTTAGGGGATCAAAATTGTATAAGGTAAACATTGTTGCCCAGATAGCCAAATGAATTATCCCTGAAGTGAAAGCTACATATGCTGAAATATCATCCAGGTATCTTAGCAATTTAAAGGATGTCATTTTATATGCTGGCTATTTCTTAAATGTTCCATTAATTTAGGAACTCTCTATATAAATGCTAATTTAATTAAAATGTCTTTGTATCTTAAATATAAATGAAAACAACAGGCGAAAGCCTTGCTGAAAGTTAGCATGAACCTCTACTTATGCATAATTTTTCTTATCTTCTGCAGCATTGTCTTTCCTTTTTTCTTTAAATGAACAATATGCATGAACATTTCCTGTCTCCTCTTTCAAAATTTCTTATAAGAGAGTATTTTTGACAGGCCACTTTTGCTTTCAGAATTAAAATTTCCCCCACAAATGGTTAGTAAGAATAACAAAACACTGTGTTTTAACTTGGTAGGCATGATGATGATACCAGTTGGCATTTAGCTGTCCCATATACTAATTCATGCATGTGAAATAAAATGATTATACTTAGAATTTTTGGTCTTTTATCCAGTCCCTGTCAGGGAAGATGACTTTAAATGGAAAACATTAATAATTTTTGTTTTCCTTTTACCAATAATTCTTTATTGAGAGAAGAAAGTAATGCTTTGCCTCCTACGTAAATATGCTTTTCTGAAAACACACCTACATACAGGCCAAATCAGTCATTTTCTGGCACGGTAAGTATGATGAGTTAGGAGCCTTGAAGGAGAGCAGAGCCTGCAGAAGAGGCAGAGTCTGCAGAAGAGGCAGACTGTCCATGGGATTGTGTGGACATACCGGGTTTTATACCCTGGTTTCATCACCAGTGATACCAGTCCCTTGCTAAGATAGTTCCCTGGTTGTGTTCTAAACCTTCAGCTGTCTTCACCTGTCATCTTTGGCAACCTGTGCTGGATTCAAAACTATTCTGCTTTGAAGCAGAATAGGCTTCAGTCATCGTTCCCATGTGTGTATATGGATGTGTGTGTGCATGTGTACATTTTCCTTTTAACAAGACATTGTGCCATGGTTCAACCCCAGGCCCCAAGCAAGGCCCACCCTCACTCACCCACTCAGCACCTGTGGGGTGGGGGAGGGAATCAGGAGGGTTAAAGTGACAAAACTAATTGTTTGAGATAAAGGTGGTTTAATAAGTAAAGCAAAAGTCATGCATGTAAGCAAAGCACACCAAGGAATTTCTCTACCCTTCCCATGGACAGTCAGGTCTTCAGCCGTCCCCAGGACAGCTAGGCTTCATCACAGGTAACTCGGGAAGACGAACACCATCACTCCAAATGTCCCCCTCTTCTTCCTTCTTCCCCCAGCTTTCTATGCTGAGCATGATGCCACAGGGTGTGGAATGTCCCTTTGGTCATTTGGGGTCAGCTGTCCCAGCTGTGGCCCCTCCCAGCTCCTCGTGCACCCCACTGCTCGCTGGCGGGGTGGGATGAGAAGCTGAAAAGGCCTCAACTCTGTGTAAGCCCTGCTCAGCAATAACTAAAACACCTCTGAATTACCAACACTGTTGCCAGCACAAATCCAAAACACAGCCCCATACTAAGTGCTAGGAAGAAATTGAACTCTATCCCAGCCAAAGCCAGCACACATTGCAAACATTAAGACCATAAGACATTATTAAGATAGCTAAGGTAGAAATTCTATTGAAATGTTTAATGAGCTGAGTTCTGATCTCCTGTATCCTTAACAATTAGACTTTATTTACCTGTGTCTTGTCTCAAAAGCTGCCCCTGTATACAGAGGTGCGATATCAGCTTTCTGCGTGTCCCAAGTAATTGCAGGACTGTATTCACACGGAGTATTTGACCAGGGCAGGAGGGGAGAACTAGTTTTATTGCCAGTTTTTCTCAAGCTCCCCACTGGTAAATTCAAAATTGCTCTCTGCCTCCTGTAGGGTGGTAACAATCCTGAGTAAAATATTTCATGAATGAATGGATAAGGGATAATTCTGTAATTATTATTTAAAAAGGGATTTACATGTATTGCTCTTAGGTCAGGCATTTGCAAAGTGTCATCCACTGCTTTAAAACATGGCTAAGCCAAAGGGTCAGCAACAGCATCAGGCTATTATTTCTTCAGAGATCTTAATGTCTTGTTTGACTGTGCAGGAATCTCTCATTTCTAGTTGCAACAAGTGTTTTTTTTTCCCTTCTCTCTAGCAATAGAATATAGTAAAGCATGAATCTGTTTAGTCATGTTTGTTCTCTCATATTTTAGGCATCTGTGGTGGGAATGATGAAGTAGCTGCTCTGTTCATATAATTTCCATTGATACACAGGCATGTTTGAGAAGACAGGCTGAGTTTAGATCCAGCTCTCCTATGGCTGAATTGACTGGAGGGAAACCTGCAATTGCAGCATGGGTTCAGAGCAATAATGACAAATAATTACTGTTTCCAGAAGGGAGACAAAGGTTTATAATTTCACACAGTGCACTCACTACTGTTGCCTTGTGTGCTGTGGTAAGAAGGATCTTTTCATCGTCCCTCCTCTAGCTTGGGAGATTTCTAAGTGCTTGTATAACCTAAAATTCTTTTCGACTTTTTTCTACTTCATGCCCACAATCAAATTCTCTTGTAATGGGTGTTTAAGTGTCCATAGAAGACTCATAGCCCTGATATTCATTTAGCAGAAGAAACATGAAAGTGTCACCTGTGTACGTCGTTAAAGGCTTGTTTCCATTCGAGGGTCAGAAAAAATGATTTTTCCATAGCAGATAGGATAGAAAGTGCTGTTTCCGGGTTTCATAATCAAGACAAATACAACTGCCTGTTGCCATGCACCATATATTTTCCACATTATAGTAATGGATGCACTGCTGCCACCTGCTATGTCAGGATTTCCAGCTAATTGGAATAAGTTATGTGTGTTCCAGTTACGCTTACGGTCTATAAAAGGCTGCTTTGTCCTAAACTAGATAATAATTTTTGATGGATTTCTTTATGGTGTCAGATACTGCTGTACTCTGGTGAGAACCATTGTTTTTCATAAACACAGGTGTTTTCTGCATATATTATGGCTTTCAAGAGGATTCTTTCTTTCTGAGCTTATGCTAAGGTGCAGGTGATATTCAGTGTAGGTGATATGACCTAGATCCAGGTGTAGTAAATCCTGAAAGGGACATGAAGAGATGTGGTTAAGACTGTACCATCCACTCATGGCTGCTGCCTGAAAAACTGCTAAGTGCCCTGTTGCTGCTTCAGCCTCAGATCCTTGATGGTTTCATCAAAAGCTGTTACATCCTTCAGTCCCTGGAGAAGAGTTCAGGCCTTATGAATCACAGGTGAGATAACTGCAGGGGTAAGAAGCTCCTCTGAGTGTATGAGGTGGACTCTGCAGCACAGTCCACTTGACCTGTTGGGAACATGGCAGATCCTCTGCTGCCTCAGCTTCATCCAGACAGGTGGAAATTGTCCCCAGGATCTTATAAAATGCGTGACATTCCTCCTGTGCTTTCTCTGAATTTCTCTGCGTTGTTTTTTTCCACTGTGGTTGCAATCTCATCTTTTCTCTGCAGTTGCAATCTTGTCTTAAGCTATAACTGTGACATCAAAAATCATAAATGCTTTTTAGGTACTTTTTAGGTGAAATTAATTTTTGGAATATAAATCTAACTGGAATTGGTACCTGATGGTTGCAATCTAAGTCTGCACTCATGTAACAAGAGCTGGAGCTGTATGACTACCAGAGCACAGTATGTACAAGTTTTAAAATAAATTTCCCTACAGTAAGTGATTTATTACTTTTGAAAGATACCAGATCCCTGTGTTTAAATGATTCTCTAATACTCAGGGTTGCAGATTTGGCATAACAGAGTGACAAAGGGGAGTAATTGTATGTGATCCATTTTTGCTCCTGTGCTTAGTCTGGAGAGCAGGTATTTCAGCTCCATCAGGAAGCCTGACCTCTTCAGAGAGGAGAAGTTCTTCCTTTTTCCTTTCAGGTGCCTCATTTGGTCCCAAATATCAGGTCCCAAACCTGCTGAAACTGCTGGTTTCATCCTTCAGACCTTTACCTTTCTTACTTCAAAAGAAACTGGAAAGGTCTCTTTTCTTTGTCCCTTTTTCTCCACCAACATTTTCAACCTCCTTTTTTAGATTAAATGGTAGGTGATAGATGTAATATCCTCAGGTCTACGGCCAATTATCATCGTAAAAACCAAGCTAGCTATTCTGTAAAAGAAAATAGAGGAGTATATGATTTTGTGCTATGAAAACATGAGAATATTTGAATTTGTATTTTACAGTGAAATAGTTTAGTACCTTTTAGCACTTGTCAGGATGGCAATAAGGGAAAAAATAGGGACATTACGCAGAACAACAAATGATAGCATTTTTAATGTTGTGAATTTCTTTTGTACCCCTCCATGTCCCATCTCAAATGTCATGACAATGCCACTTAGTGTTAGTCATGCCTAAATAGTGAGGAAAGCTTTCAGAAGGCAAACTTCAGTCTTAGGGGCTCCTTGTGTCAGGAAGAAAAACTTCTGTGCTAACCTCTAGTAAAAGTATTTGCTACTTGTTTTGGATATCTCCATCAGTTCATTGGAGAACAGTTTTACAAAACAGCTTTACAAAACACAGGAAGATAAACCCTTTTTTTTACCTAGATGTATCCTAAAACCAGCTCCCTTAAACCCATGAATTAAAGCAAGTGCACAGAAGGACATGTGCAGATTTGTGAAATAGTCAGTCTTGTTTGTTCAAAATACACTAACTAAATAAATATAAATTATGTATGTTCTTTTATTGTTTTCCTCTATAAATACTGTCTGTTGACCTGTTGTGGAACTATGACTCTGGTTGAGTGCTGGTTTGTGTTTTTAGTAGACAATTCTTGTCTGCAAACTTGACTAGATAATTTTTTGAAGGAACTGGGATGTGAAATGCATGAGCCACCTTAGCAAAGTTGGTGCAGCTATTTAATTGCTAGTCCAGCCTGTTTTGGCTTTTTGGTACAGTAGGTTTTGTCACGTATAAGCGTTAGTGTAAATGGGAATTAGCCTAAGATTGACAGTATCTTGACTGTGATTAATCATTTTCCTTTAAATGTGTGTTAATCAAAGACTTAGTTATTTTTTAAAAAACTGAAGGATCTGAGAAATGCCCTTTGTCTTTGATCATCTCTTAAACTTGTAATTAAAAGTATCTAAAGCTAATAACAGTTTTTTCTCCAAAAGAAGTTTGCCAGAATGGAAGACTCTAGCTAGATTAATTAATCTCTGCTCTTGTTGAGAACAGAGTGTATAGACTTGGAAGACTGAGAGTTGCAAAGCTTTATTTTATGCGGAAATCCCATTTATATTTGCAGAGGAGTTTGGGTTTAGAAGGGGGTACCTTCAGCCTTCTCTTTCTCAAACATTTTTAGAAACTGTTTTCACCAGGCAGGAGTTGGGAAATAAAGACTGGGGAAGGAATACAAAAATGCTTGGGTTCCCTTTTTTACTCCACTTGCAAATCTACAAAAAAATTACTGTGGTAAGTCACTGAACATTCCCCCACTTGAATGGGGGAGACTTTGAGTCAAAAACTGTTTATCATAATTAGGTGGATGAATAAAAGTCTCCATTGCATGGAGACCCCATAGCAGCCTTCCAGTTTCTGAAGGGGTTCTGCAAGCAAACTGACTCTTCATCAGGAGCTGTAGTGGTAGGACCAGGAGTAATGGGTTCAAACTGAAAGAGAGAAATTTAGGCTAGATTTACTGTGAGGGTGGTGAAGCACTGGAACAGGCTGCCCAGAGAAGCTGTGGATGCCTCATCCCTGGAAGTGTTCAAGATCAGGCTGGATGAGACCCTGAGCAACCTGGTCTAACTCCATGCCAAATTCTCATGTCAGGGAATTTGGAACTAAATGACCTTTAAGCTCTCTTCCAGCCCAAACCACTCTATGATTCTATGGCTCTTTATCCATTCTATTCCAGTTTACCATGCTTTGTCCTTTTTCTTCTTTCTTCAGTCTTTGCCAGGCATTGTATTTTTCAGCACCAGTTTGCGCACAGTAGCTCCAGAAGAAGCTATAGCTCAAGAAATTATTCCTGTCTGAGGAAAGGTGGTCTTTTATACAAGACCTCAAGGTGTATTACTACCGAAAGATTAATTCACTTAATTCATATTCCATGACTCATAATTCTAATGAGGTCCTGGTTAGGTTATTCACGCAATAGTTATTCACAGATTATTCCCTACTTATTAACATATGGCAACACTGGCAATACTTTTGAAGAATACTTGCAGACATCAGTTCCTCTTAAAATATTTACTTCAGAAGCAACAGTTTACTTCGTTTGCTTTATGAATGCGTGCTCTGAAGGCAAGCAATATAAGCTAGGTGAAAACCCAGCTATGGAAATGTGTGTTGAAGGTGCACTCGGTAACCCTGTAACATTTTGTCTTGCTCATTTTGTAATTTTACACAAGGAAAGGGACCTATCACTCGATAGATATTGAAAGGATATCACAGTTATGGTGATTCACATATTGCAACTCTGCCATAATAAAGAACCATATGTAGAATGAAGTAATATGAGGTGAAATAAAGTGATGCAGGACAAGAACCGAGAGTGGCATTACATTATTCTGTGGAACAGAATCTGAAACTGCTGCAGGGGAATGAATACATGATACATAATATGGACCACTATATCATGTAAATTATTTAATATATTGAAACACTGATGTATAATGCACTATTGAAATGGGGTGTACAATGTGTTTTCCTTAGAGAGAATTTTCTTTCAGTCCTCCTGTCTTAGGCATGGACACAGTGGAATATATTGTGCTAAAGAGTAGCTGACCTTGCCTCCATTTACAAAAAGAGAAGAATCTATAAATGAGCTGTTTCATAAAGAGGACTATGTGATTAAGAAAACTGGTTTCCAAAAGTAGCAGCATCAGGGTCAAATCAATCTTGGTTGCAATCAAAGAGTATACATTTATTTTCTCTGAGTTGTGTAATAATATTTTGACAGTTGCAGTGCTCAAAAAAAAAAAAATTAGAATAGTTACATTTAAGAAAAATTGAAGCTATCAACAAGGAGAGCTTATTTATGTGTAATAAACATGCAGTCAACAGAAAAGCTTTAATTTTAAAGTGTTTACCCTGGACATTTTTTCCCTAGAGATTGGTTGCATATACGCTGCATCAGTCTGCCCACATTCTGCGTCCAATTAGGTTTTTTAGAATTAGTAAGTAGCATTATTTCATGCCACCCCATTGATTTATAATATCTGCCGGCTTAATTAAGAGCATCTTTCTTTTTTCTTTTTTTTTTAAGAAAATCAAGAAGATCAAGTGGAATTGCTTACCATTCCACTTAAAGCAAATACAATGCCTTACTTGTTGAAACTGGAAAAACTCTCCCTAAGGATTATTAAATGCCTTTTACAGGTGTGAAAAAGATCTCGTGTTTTTAACAAATACATCCATAAAGAATTTTCACACATTTATAAAACCTGTTGCTAAACTGGGGAAAAGTCTTGTTTTTTAATGTAGGTGACTAAATGCTTCAGGAGATGTCTCCCCCAAGGCACTCAATTTAAATGCCAGCCTATTTAATGTATTCTGTAAGAACAGAGGCACAGCTTATAAATAGAATATTAAAATGCGTTTTTATACCCTGCACGTTGGCTAAGGATCATACTATCAGTATTTTTTTTCAGCTGTTGTGTTTCACTCATTACTTGTGTGGATATATTCAGCTGTAGAAGAGGTTGATTTGTGGCAAGTATTTGGGGTGTCTTAGAGAAACGTGAGGCTGTTTCACCAGCTGGATCTAAGTCCTGAACTGAGTTTTTTAAAGTGGGCGAGTTTATCAAAATGCAAGCTGAGAGAGATGCCTTTCTGATCCAATGGTGTACAGGGAAATGAATAAAATGGGGTAAGAATTTCATAGACTCATAGAATCATTTAGGCTGGAAAAGATCTTTAAAATCATGGAATCCAACCATAAACCTAACTTTGCCAAATAGCATTTTTGTATACAAGTGTCCAGGTTCAAAAAAAAGAACTATTTAAATTCTGCACACATTATTTGTTGCAGTTGGTAGACAGAGCTGAATTATATATGAAGATATAAATAAATTTATGCTCTGGGGCTCTTCCCTAATCCAAAGCCCATTAGAGTCAAAGTAATAATCTTTGGATCAAGGTCCTAAAGGACAACTCTGTGGAGTTATTGTACGGTCTGCAGAAATCCCAATAGAGTAGCTCTTAAAACTAGACTGCTTGCTTTTTTAAAATTTCCTTTCTGTTTTCATGTCCCAGCTTCTGTATTTCCTTTTCCAATGCCTATTTTTTTCTCATACCTATTCCAATTTTTTTTGCTACTGACCAGCCCTTACTTTTTTTCCACCCTCTCTTTGCTTCACTTTGTTTCTGTTTTGCTTCACCTCTTGTTTTTAGTTCTTATAGTTAGGAATACCTTTCTTACCTTTTTTGAATGCATAAACCTCCCTCTTAGCTCTGTGCCTTCAGCTGCCCAACAAGATCAGTAGGGATTCTCTCTCTCCATTAGAGCTGAGCCCACCTTAGAAGCAGAGAGGTGCTGAGGCTCATTCCCTCAGTTCCAAAAGGATGCTTCAGATGCCCTATTTAATTTGCTGCTTTACTGGTTCATTGCATTGACCTGTTCTGGCACAGGACAGAGTTTTCCAAAGTGCTGAAGTCATCTGAAGAGTCAGAGGGTGTGTCTACATGGGAAACCTGGGTGCACTGTGCCCACTTTCTGAAGGCATCAAAAGCCATATGGCCTAGCAGCATGACCCAGTAGCCTCACCCTGTGCTGGGCAGGGTTTCTAGATGCCACAAGGTGTGTGAATTTTTAACTGCTGGTGAAAAACTCTGTAGAGACACCTTATTTATAATGCAGGAGTACATATAGCCAAGTGTCTAAATCACTTCTGTAGGCGGCTTGATTATGTCCTTTCAGAATTTTGTCTAAAAGTGTAAATAGCCTTTTTCAAAGGAAATAAACTGATTTGGTTCTTAATCATTGTTATTAGTAGAGTTAGACAATTAAAAAAGAGAAAAAGAGAAAATTCCTTCATTATTTTAACAACCCCACAACATTTTAAACAGGTAATCTGGGGTCAATTTCTTCCTCCTTTCAGGAAGAATGTGCATTGACTTTCAAGGACTGTGCTGTAATGGCAATGTGTCATTTTTAACTGAAATCAGTGGAAGGACATGGAGGGTTTCTAGAGGAGCAGGAGCATGAAGGACATGCCTGGGAAACTGTAAGCACCCATATTCTTTCTGAGTTGCAAGGATTAGGGATCTCAATTAACAGAAATCTGCTGGTCCTGTTATTTCACTGCAGTATTAAGATTAGCTGTTATTGAGGAGTCTCATTCATTCCAAAATTTTCTGCATGTTCTATTGAGCAGCACACATCATAAATCTGAAATGTTCTTCATTTGAGTCTTCACCATGGCCTTGGATCTAACCAACTCCCTTTTATCTTGAATGAAAACCTTATCAGACTGATGTATTTGAATAGATATTCACACTCATGGCTAAGGAAGATGTGGCTGAGTCCTCCATAGAAGAATTTAATGGAATAGATTGTGGGTAAAAGCAGGCTGCAATCTTTTAGAGTTTGAAAGAAGAACCTTTCAGCTTTAAAATAGTTTTATTTCAGCAACACTCTTCATACAGCATCACTCACGATCTGTGGCATCCTCTTCAGTTCTGCTATTGTCCCCCTTCTACCCTACCAAGAATAAAAGGATGCAAATGGAAGTTTGCCTTAAGTAGGAAGGGAGTATGTTGTTGTGATTTTTATATTAATTTTGTCTTAATCAGTAGCACCAAAAGCCCCTGGTTTTGTAGTTTTGGTGTGTCGCCTTTTTCTAGGAGGCATTTCTAGTTCATTTCTCTTTAACTATGGTAAGAAAGAAAACCAAAAACCCTGGAAATTTTATGTTGTTTGTTTGGTGGAGCCTTAAATCATGTGTAAAACTGGATGCGAGTGTGGAGTTACTGTATATCATTAAATCTGTTGCACAGTTTGCTAATTAAAAGTATGATACAGTAATATTGCATGAAGTCATTTGATAAATATAGAGTACTCTTGTGCCTTTGCATTTTGAACACGTGCTGTTCAAAAATGTGTAAGCCATCTCCACATAAATGAATATTCCTGAATGTACAGTAGCTCGGGGTTTTTAATGGTATGATTTTATTATTTTTTGTCACTTCTGGGCTTTTTTTTAGCGGTTTTGTTTATTATTTTTCTCATACTGTTTAACAAGGTTAATATTTAGAATATGTGCCTTTATTTGTATAGCGGATTTGTAATTAAATATAATCAGACCATTTTCTATCTTGATGAAGCTGAACTGTATCCCAAATAGGAGAGAACGACAGCTACTCTTTCACTTTTCTGTTGCAGTGACTATTATTAGTAGTGGTATAGTAGTTATCACTAAAACTGAGCTATGTTTCCTGGTAAATATACAATATATTATTTCTGTGTTTCAATTGATATGTGTAAACCACATCACAGCTGAAATATCTTAAGAGTAACTTTTAGGGTCTTTGTTCTCTGAGATGGTGAATGTGCTTAAATGTAGGTCTCTCAGGTTAAAATATTGGTCCTGCTTTCCAAAGTGGGGAAAGCACTTCTGTGCATAAAAATGTCAGGTATGTCATGAAAACGTCTGAAGGTGTTTTTTAGAATAACATTACAGGTGTTCTAGCAGTATAACAAGAAATACAATAACTATAAAACCAAAGTATATATTATAGGAAAGTAAAAAGTAAGTTTCTAACAAATCTGAAGTGGTCCCCAGTTTGCAACAAAGTATTGAGCAGACATAGCCATGAAGAAAGTGAAAAATCTGCCACTGTACATCTGCTTTATTGGTTTGAAACGAGCAGACATACATGAAGCATGTAGGTATATATACAAAATGAGAAATGGAGACTAACAGGCATTAATTTATACTTTCATCTTATTCTAATTAACCTACTTTAAAATGTAGAAGAATGTATTCCCTAAAAAATTCGGTGTAGCACACACCTACTTCCCCAAACCTCTCTGTGTAGCTGTATAACCATGTGAAATTAAGTTTCCTACAGTTTTCTATTCACTTGTGTGAGAATGTGAAGATTTCCTCATTCTGTCCACTCCCCTTTGTTTACTTCTCCTGTTGATTAATGACAGGAGAAAAGGATGATCTGTGGGGAAGATGAGTGCCTTTAGCCACAGCTGGCCACTTTCCCAAGAAAAATTTCTTGGGTTCTTGTTTCCTTTGCAAAGCCTGGCTAGTGGGACACCCTCAGTTTTCTCAGCATGCTTCAAATGCTTTCTGTGCCAGTGAAATCTCATTGCTGTAAAGCATATGTGATGTGTTTACATTGTGCACTCACTACATATTTGCTTTGTGTGCTCTTTGCTTGAGTTACAAGAAGGATGATCTGTGTTAACAGGATAATTTACAGATGTGTTTTTAGTTTTGCATTCCAACTCAAGGTGTTACTGTGCTTTTCTGCTGCTGCTGAGTTAGGCAGTGGGATGAGTAGTTTTCCTTTTCTAATGTAGTCAGTGTAAACTGATACATGGATTTAATTACCTGCAAGTAACAGGAGCATTTATGATGGATTCCTTAAAATTAAGTACTATACACAATTATAGAGAATCAGGCCTTCAGAAAACCAAACAAGAACTAGAAAGAGATTTTCTTCTGAAGAGAATCTGGTGTCATACCTGTCTAGTCAGTGAAATTATGCTGGTGTAAAAATTGATGGCAGGTGTCATGAGCAGACGTATTTTTTCCAACTTGTCTGCTAAACACTGTACTTTTAAAAAGTTTCAAAATTAACAGGCTCATAATCTGGGCAAGAGTAGTAAAGTGCAGTGGTAGTTAACTGCAACAAAAGTGACTTCCCAAAGCTTTGCTTATTTTCTTCTCTTTCTACCTGTTTCTTCAGAGAAAGCTTGAAAAAGGAACCAGAGTGAAGATAGAACTTGTGAAGTAAACTTTGAATTGTGTTTATGTATTTGGCTTATTGCAGAAACATCCTTGGGTGCAGTCTGTCATTGCTACAGGTATCTTGCAGATCTGTCATAAATGGAGATCCATCCAGAGTAGCACACAGGACTGGGTTTTGCTCATCAGAAGAGTAGTTCTTCTTAAATCCAGTTACCAAGAAATCCCACACTGGCAGCTTCCTGCATTAAAGGGCTTTTCTGCAGTGTGAAGGTGACAGTCTGAGGATGTACTAATATTTGCTACTGTCCTCATTTACTTTGTCCTTATTAGTGGCTGAACTTCAAACCATAGAAATATCTCTCAAGTGGCTTAATAAAAGACTAGAGATAATCTGAAGCAGATGATTTACTATTCCTCCTTCTCAGGCCAGAGGAGAGTTACCATAAAGAAAGACCTTATAAATACTCAGATGCTGGGGAAAACTGAAGTTCCATATTTTGTGGATTTTAGTGCACATAGCAATACCTCTAAAAAGCTGACTGTGAAATACATTTCAAATTTTGTACCACAGCAGCAAAACTGCCATTCAAGGCACTGTAGTTCTTGCAATTTCCTTTTAAGTGAAAGAAGCATTGCCACTGAATTTAATTGCTCTGATTTATAGCTCTTGGACCTTCCAGCCGCATTTTCCTTTAAAGTAAGCTTTCTTTTTTTCCTTCTTATTTCTACTGGATCTTTAACTTTTTCCCTTTGAGTCTGACTCTGTGAGGTACTGGGTGCCTTCTGGGAAAAGTCAAATGCTTTTAACTCTGAGGGACTTTTCTGGATGTTGGATACACTCAGCACATCACAGGAGAGTGTCCCTCAAAGTTCCCTTTGATTCTGCAGAGTGGATAAGGAACAGCAATCATGGTGCATGTAAACCAAGAGATTACTCACACTAGGAACAACATTTTATGGGGAAAAACTGTAGTTTACATTCTAATCCCTGCAATCTTTTCTAAGTTTTTCAAACAACTCTGTGCCTGGACAGCTGATAATGGTATATCTTCCTAATACACCCTGGCAATACACAGCCACAAAATGTCATGGAAGTAAACGGCTTTAATCAGTAACTTGCTTAGTGCCTTATTTTCAGTTTTCCCAGGAGACACTCCTGGACTTCAAAGTGTACAATACTTACAGATTGTGTTTTGTCTTTGCAGAGTACCTTATTTTCATTAGGGATCCCTTTTTTTTCTTACCTTGCACTAAAGGATCTGTGTCACTAATTGGGCCAGTAATTTCTTGTCATATCATGCTAAGTAATGTATTTGTTATGTGGTACTCAATGGCTTCTTCATTTGTTTATTACACTTTGGGAAAATTGAGCAATTAAGTGCAACATGAATTTTTAATTGAGAAAAAAAGGTGGAAGAAGGAATATTCAGACAGTGTATTGGGTAAATTTAAATTTCCCATTACCTCATCAAAATTCCAGTACTTTATATGCATGCAGAAGATTTCATCCTGCTCTTTATAAATCTGAAACAGCCAAGAGAAAAGCTGTTATTTTATTGGAACAAATACAGGAAACATTCTGTCCTTTTTAGAAATTACCTTGTTCAATCATCTTGCAAAGCTGCCTTCTAGTTTTTAATTCAAAAATTAATTTCTAATGGTCTCTTACCATAGTGAGCACTAACAGTAGCTGTTTTGTTCAGGAAGCACTACTGCCATTTGAGATTCATAATTCTGCATGTAATTCTTTTCCTTTTTAAAAATTAATGCATTTACTAAGGACTAACTGATTGTGAAAAGCAGGGATTTATTTCCTTCCCGTCTGCTCATTTCAAGTGACTTGATTCTATTGGAAATCAATATTCTTGGTGTACCTGCATATCTCTGTCTGTAATTTGCTTCTCTTGCATGTATGTACATACATGGAAAGAAATGCATTATTTTCTGACATAAATATGTCAGCTTTTTATGTGGCAGCGGTATCTTTGCTATGTTTGTCCGCATTGTGTTTTGTCATGTATTCATTGTTTTGACTTTTTTAATCTTCCAGCTAATTCTTATGTTTAGCCTCTGAATAGTTTAGATTTGCTCTGAGTATTTTCCCCAGGTGATCCTATGGGCTCCTTATGCTGATCTGAAAATTCTCACTAGCATGATAGAACTGAACGAGACCTTTAGGCAAGCAGAAGCGACATGAGGAAGTGAGGGGCATGATTTACATTAAATGGAACAGAAATTCTTGGAATGACCACTTAGGGAGAAAACCCCACCAAATATATTTGGTGTCAGTGTAAATTTTTCGCAAATCAACATAAAGTGTTTCATATTCAGTTTGACCTTTTTACCTAACCTTTCCCAGCTCTTTCAACCCAGTAAAATAATCAATCATCTTTTTTTCCCAACTGATACTATTCATTGAATTGACACAAAATTATGTACTGTACAGCCTCAAGTCTGAAAATTTTCTTGCATTTAATGTGAATTTTCAATTTGTTCAAAATATTCCCGGCACACCTCACTGCCAGGTTCTGATGGCATGGTATTTTGACTGGAATTTGGACTTAATACTGGATTCCTTGTAGAGGTAGAGATAGAGAAGTGGAATACAAACAAACTTAATTATTTCCTTAAAGTCTAGATTGAAACAAAAACTGAACATTCAAGCTGTAGCAAATTAAAACAGAGTCCTTGCCAAGTGCTCTTAATCATGAAAAAATTCTTCATTTCCTTGCACAACACTTCACCAGTGAGTCAGTTCTTCTCTTTGTGCAAACTTAAGTGGTAAAGTTGGCTTTGTGCTAATCTGACCCACGCATCAAACAGTAAATGTTACAATTTTGAACTTGAATTGGTAGTTAACCTGGGTTTGAGATATGGCTGTTGTATGTTTAGGCAGATCAGGGGGAAAAAAAGATAATCCAACCATAATGATATGCATAGCAATGTCAAAAAGATTTACCCATGCTGCATGCCCTGTAGATTCTGGGATACAATTTTCATTTTCAATGTCAACTTGAAAAAAACAATTTAAAAAGTCCTTTTATTTGTTAAAGGAGGTCTGGTTTAGAATATGTCATGTCAGCAAAACTATCTGGACGAGACTGAAATTATAGCTAGAGCTTCTCAAATAGCTCTCCTGTTTCCAGTCATATCACAGTCTCAAAATTTTTATTTCCTGTAATCATCAGGACACAAATCAATTTGTTGGAGGGGACAGTACTCTAACTTCTCTGGACTTGCATAAATTATAGCTGAAGTTATGGAGCCCAAATCCTTTGGGAGACAAATTGAATACAAGCACAGTGAGCGAGGACCTCACATCACTCCCGGTGTTTGTAGGACAGTGTGGTTTTGCTGCAGGTGTAAATTGTGATGACCTATGATGACGATGAGGGAAGCGTCTGGATGTCACTGCAGGAAAAGCTGGAGGACAGGGAGGGCCAGCTGGCGTGGAATGCACCGTCTGGCTGAGCAGGGAACTGCGCGGGGAATCCTCCACCTCACACGGTCCAGGGCCGCCTGAGTCAGGTCCTGGTAACAAATCACCTTCCTGGTAAAAATGAAAAGTGTCACTGACGTAATGGAAGGCTTAAAAAATCTCAAATATTGGAATGACCTTCCTGTAAGTCTTCTGCCCAACAGACCAGCGGGATTTTTTCCAAGATGATAATTTGTAATCTCCCTTCACTTCCCTACTGGATCACTCCTGAAATGCCAGGCAAAAGGAATGACTCACAAATTACCTTTTTCATCCCAGAAAGGAAATAAGTGCAGCCTTCAGTTGTAATTGATAACTGAAAGGCTAGAGAAACCTTGGCTATTTCCCCCTTCGGCTGCTTTTACTCCAGTATCACTCTTGTTCCCGCTGTCACACCTTGGGTGTGTGCTATGTCCATGTTCCACACTGAGAAACTGGATTAGGAGTTGCTCAAATATGATTCTTTACTTATTTTGGAATCATCCTTTTTATGAAACCCAAGGGGCAGAAACATTGAAAGCATGAAGATATCATGTTGTCTAATAAACACAATATTCTAAAATCTCATACTAAGACATAAATATTAAGTGAAGGAACTGCAACTTCCATCCTTGCCCTCCATGTTGAATTTAATCTCACAGGAAAAGATAAGGTTAGAGAATATCCAGGCAATTTTTACAATTCCATATTCCACGGTGTCATGATGAAAAAGTAAAAAAGGAAAGTCTTTATTGATTTAGATCTAATTTAAAAATAGTGCAGCAACATTATCTCAGGGTTTCTTTATGCTGATGTCAAAAATGTAAACCATACTTTCGGAGCACATATGTGAAAACCTAAAAACAATTCTGAAGTTAATTGTAATTTTTAATCTTGTTTCTGCCTTTACTGGCAAAAATGTAACTGTAAAACATACTGTAAAATCTAGGCATCTCTGTAGGAGGAAATGTTTTTCAGGCTTTAGAGCACCTTGGCTGACAGCAGCATGGTGGAAGAATGTAATATAGTGAATGCTGTCATTTCAACTCTCCTCTGTAGAGTTTTAGACCAAATATTTTATTAAAAAGTACAGTGAATCTTTTATTGTTTTGCCATTCTACCAGCTGGGAGATCCCCTTAGAGCCTGTGAAAAGTTTTTGTAAGCAATAAGTTTGCTACTTGCCTTAATAGCAAACACTCATAACTGACTTAAATCAGCATATGAGTTCCAAGGTCACCACTGCTGTGGAGTTGTCTTTGCTTACATTCTGCTTTTGTTAAGGTGTCATCACATCCTATTGATCTTTCTCTGTCTGTACTTTAAGACTTAAAAGCCGGGAGAAAGGCAGCATAGGCATCTTTTAAAGATGTAAGAAGATATTCTGGCCCCTTCCTTTACGATAAACACAGGTAGGTAAAACAACGGGACAGATCTTCAAATGCTGTAGCAGAATGAAGCTGCAGTTGTGTAAACTTGCAAGTTCTAAGCATAGCTTTAAAATAGGCTGAATCTGAATGAAAATACTTTTTGTGTAGTTGAAAATGTTGGGCTTCAAATCCGGAGTTCAATTTTATCTTCATTCCTATACCGTCCCCTCCTACAGAATGTAGGTCAAGTAGGGGTATTTGCAAAAGGCAAATGTGCATTTCCCTCAGTCATATAAACTGAGCTAAAAGTTGTCTCTTTTTCCATTTTTCGGTACAGCATCCAGCAAAAGGAAATCATGTTAGGTGCCGGAAGAATAAAAACCTCAAATAAAAATGCAAAATGAAATCAGTCCTTTCCCCAGTTTTTCTAACTGTCTCTCTAGACTTATCTGGTTCAATTATATATGGCCCACTGTTGATTTCACAATTGCCATGGAGCTGCAAACCACAAAATTATGCATAAGCTAAGATGTTTTTAGTCTGCTTCAATTATCCAAAGAAGAACAAAATGCTACAACTCATATTGATGATTTAGTTGTTTCAGGGCAATGTGCATTTCTGGAGATATGAAAAAAATATGACAGGAAAATTTAATGGGTCCTCCCAAGTAGGATCACGTTGTCCTCTGCTACTTTCCCAGCATTTTTCATTCTTTTCATCCTATAATTCTGGAACATTATTGTTTTCATTTGTTCTTTGTCATCTTGATTCCTGTGGGACCTCTGAAGATCATCTAGACCAACCCCTATTCCCAGAAGTTACCTTTTATATACATATATATATATATAAAATGAATATTTGTGGAAGTAAATTGAAAAAAATCCCAAATATTATTACTTTTCTGATATTTTATTGTTTCTGTTTGTTTAGGGCTTCTAATTCTTTCCCCTTTTGCTTAAATCATTAATTTAGCCAGACCTAGCTGTATTTGTCATATTACATGTGTGTTGGGCAAGGAAAGAAGAAAATACTGGGAAATAAAATGTTTTATTAAAAAGAGCAAAATAAACTCTTGCAAGGAGATTTAGAAGGTATTTTCAAAATTCTGAAATTACATTAGAAATTCTTATAGCAAAGTGACCATTTCCAAAGAGAAGGTCAGGGTTTTTCACAACCACCACGCTTTCCATGGATTTGTTATGTCAGGTTTTTGGGTGATGTCTGCTTTGTTTTCCCATGACATATGTTGGCCCATGGTCATAGTTTCTTTCCTGAGTAAGTCCAGCCTGAGAGGTGAAAGACAATACTCTGCTGCAGGTACTGTGTTTTCCATTAGCCATTAGGCAAATCATTCCCTTTCTCTCAGTTCCCTCTTTAATGTGTCCTGAAATGGCCACACTTCTGATAATGCTGTCAGGAGAAATACTCCTGCAGTTTGCTTTGACCTTTTTGCACTTTCTCATATTTTTTCATTAGTCTCGACCCATTTAAAACTAACTAAGCTTGACTCTTCAAATGAAAACTGGCCAAAATCTCTTTGGGAATTGCTGAGCCTTTAAGAGATAAAAAAAATCCATGTGTATGTCTGGGAGTGAACTAATTGGACAAAAAAGGTTTCAGGGGCTTTTGTTACGACAGACAAAATATTCAATAATTTCTTCTTTACAGAAGTGAATCTTGGAAGAAGGAGGGTTGAGTCTAGAACAGATTTTATAAATTATTTCACATGTGTGAAGACAGCTGACAGGCTTCTGTCTGTATTCATATTTTTTCCCCCTCTGTTTATCCAAAACCCACATTACAAACCTTTAGGGTCATTTGAGTGAAAATCATTCCTCCTGAGACTGATTCCATCTTTTAGCTTGTTTTACTTTATACAGACATCTTTCTTTATAATGTCCAATTTCATTATTATTACTACCAGCTCATTTATAGGTAGGAAAATTAGCAGTGCACAATATGGAAAACTACATCTTTCTGTACTAAATTACTGAAACATCAGAAAAAGTTATGCTAACTCAAAGGAAAAAAAAAAACAATAGTGGATTTCAGTCCTTTCCCCTATGTGGATTTAATTCCAGTAAGATTAATAAAAGTATATATTATAATGTACGTAAATACACTCTCCTGGCAGTAAGTTGCACGATGATGTAAGACCGAGAAAACAGGTTAGCTTCCTTAGACTGATTTAGGAATTACATTTTGCACCAGCAATTTGAAACTGCCAAAGAGGTTAAAAAAAGGGAGATTTTTATTCTGCACAGATCACTGTCAACACTGAGAAGAGAGAAAAGTACCACGTGGACAAGTCCAGGACAAATGATCTTTGCAGCAACTTGTTCAAAAAACTACCAAGATGAATATTTTAGAAGCTGAAGATCTATTTTTAAGATGATTGAAATAGGAAAATTACACTGATTGTCAGTTATCTGGGATTGTTGTCAGTCTTTTGGGTGATTGTACTTGGCAGTATTAAATGTAGTGAAGCTTTTCTGTTCCCTGTTCCTGTTGTGACACAAATGACAATGTATTGCCTCAGTGAATAATAGGGTGCTGGTCTGATTTAACTGGCTTCTGAACAGACTTCTCTCTGCAACCCACATGGGAAAAGACAGGGAGGTGGCAGTGGAAGTGTCTGTCTCCCACCTGCCATGCCCTCCTCTATGTTATCACATGTGTGAACCAGAAATAGAACATTTTATATGGCATATCCACTTACAAATTAAATTTATGGTGAAGTTAATCTGAACAAAAAACATAGTAAATTGGTATTTCTCTAAAAAGCTCTGAATGAGCAGAGAATGGTTTAAGCCTCACTTCAGTACTGTGCACACTGATTAATTTATTTCCATGGGAAACAAACCCGTTTGCCACTGAAATCAAGTTACCTTTTATATACATGGTGTAAATGTTATTAATATGGTGGTATTGTGCTGCTATTAGAAGAACTGAGCACACTTTTTCTAAGGTCAAAAATCCTTTGTTACTGAAGAAGTGCAGACTGTAGATTGCAAGAGTTGAATTCTTCCATCTACCAAAGTGAAGATGGAGGTTCAATCACTGAAGTTGCTCTTTGCAGTGATTTCATAAAATGCATGTGTTAAAATTGCCTGTGTAGGGCTCAGTGCCCTGACAAGCAGTTTCTATCTTTCTTTTTTGGAAAATCACATAATGCATCCAGCTCTGAAGTCCCCAGCATAGGAAGAACACTGATCTGTTGGAGTGAGTCCAGAGGAGGGACCCCAAGCTGATTAGAGGGATGGACCAATTCCCCTGCGAGGAAAGGCTGAGAGAATCTGGTAAAAAAAAGGCTTTGGGGTGACCTAATTGCAGCCTTCCAGTACGTAAAGGGGACCTACAAGAGAGATGGAGAGAAACTTTTTACAGGGGCATGTGGTGGCAGGACAAGGGGGAACAGCTTCAAAGTGAAAGTCAGAAGGTTTAGGTTAGATATCAGGAGGAAGGTCTTCGCTGTGAGGGTGGTGAGGCACTGGCACAGGTTGCCTGGAGAAGTTGGGGTGGTCCCATCCCTGGAAGTGTTCAAGGCCAGGTTGGATGGGGCTCTGAACAACATGATCTAGTGGGAGGTGTCCCTGCCCATGACAGAGAGGTTGGAAAAAGATCTTTAAGGTCCCTTCTAGCCCAAACCATTCTATGATTCTATGATCTGTCTCCTACTGAAAAGGCAATACAGCTGCATGTTGTGCTAGTGAATTTAATTTTACATATGCAGGCCATGGGGATTCAGGTAGGCATAATATTTACCTTTATAGTTCACTGATTAATTAGTATGTTGTACACTGATTTGATAATAGCAATTATATTCTCCAGTAACAGGAGGTACTCCACAGGAGCCAGTTCTGTCTTTGAGGCTCTGGTGCTCTGGAATTGTGATTTGGTGGACTATAACCACATTTTCAGAGTTGTTAAACTAGTCATGCAAATCCTTCTTAATTTAGGGATCACTGGCTAGTTAGGCTGTAACAGCTCCTCAGGAACCATTACTGTCCTAGGTCCAGCTACTGGTGTCGGCGCTTTGCAGTCGGGTTGAATATTTCTATTAATATTCTGGGTTTATCCTTACAAAAGCAGTGGAGAAATAGTGCTTCCAATTTTTTCCAATCTCCGGATTCTTTCTGCACACTAACAGGCATAGATTTATTTAAGAAAAGCAACAAAATCCCCCACACTCCAAAGTTAACACCACCTGAACATAATCTAGGCTGAAACAGATCTGTTTTCCTGCTACTTGGAGGTACTGCACATGAGTAGTAAGTAGTTCCTCTCTGAGACTGTGTGCTGATGTTTGCCTCTTCTGCATAGCAAAAGCATTTATTGAGAAAATAGAAGTCATCTTTTGAGCTAACCTACTTGTAGAACGTTGCTTTTAAAAGGGAGATTGTTCAATATATGTGAGCCAAAGTCTGTCAAAATGCAGCTTTTTAAACTTCCTAAGGGATGTGAGGAAGAGCTCCCTTGTGTGAAAATAACCAAATAAATTGGTTCATTCATATTTGTTGCAGAATGATAGGTGCCCAGAAGAACATCAGAAATTCTGATTTCCGTTTACTGCCATGCATGTAGAGCTGCACTTTGGTTTTGTCACAGTAGGGTTAGTTATACGAATAATGGTTCATCAGTGTGAGCATGAGGAAGTCACACCATGACCCTTAGTGCTGTAAGCTGAGCTTATGAAAAGAGATCTCTAAAGTACAACTAAGCGTTTGATAAATTATTCAGAACAGAAGCAGAAGCTTTAAGCCGCTCGTTGTACTGTGTATCTTTGCAGCAATTGTTGCTTAAACTTCGTGTGACACAAATGTGTGTAAGGGTACAACGTGAGAAGGAGTTTCTATCTGGTGATTTATACATCCTCCTTTGTGTGACACCAATACGAATTGCTCAAATCATAGAATGATATCATGGAATCACAGTACTGTTTGGATCAGAAGTGACCTTAAAGATCATCTGGGTCCCAAATCCTCTGCCATGGGCAGGGACACTTTTCACTAGACCAGGTTGCTCAGGGCCTCATCCAACCTGGCCTTGAACACTTCCAGAGTTGAGGCATCCACAACGTGTGATAGTGCCTCACCACCCTCACAGTAAAGAATTTCCTCCTAATATCTGATAAATCTACCCTCTTTCAGTTTAAGGCCATTACCCCTTGTCCTATCACTACATGCCGTTACCAAAATGTCCCCTCTAGCTTTCTTGTAGGCCCCTTTGGGTATTGGAACAGTCCCAAAGATCTCTCCACAGCTTCTCTTCTCCTGGCTGAACAACCCTGACTTTTTCAGCCTGCCTTCACAGGAGAGGTGCTCCAGACCTCTGGTCATCCTCACAGCCTTCCTCTGCACTTGCTACTCTGGGTTTCAAAGTCCATACTCTTCCTGTCCTTGGGGGCCCTAGTGCTGGATGCAGCACTCTGGAAACAGCTGCTTACAAGGTTATGGGAAAATGATGTGCTGTTCTTGGTTTGAAAGTTTGGTTTTTTTTATTTTTATTTTTTAAGATTTGTGTTTAACTAGAGCAGTTGAATACACTGCTCACAGTACAATCATAATCACAATGATGACTCAGTCTCACTGTGTTACATGGCAAGTGCAGGGTCAGCTCCACATAAAACACATTCCAGGGGTTTAGAGGTGTCTTTTAATCCAGCCTGGAATGTTGTACACTGAAGCCAGCTCTGCAGATTTACGAATGATGGGTCATTAACATCCAGTTCAGCTTCTTCAGTGCACATCAGCTGATGAGGGCTGAGCACAGCTGAAGAGCTTGTAGTGGTGTGGTCAGGGATGAGGGCATGACCTAGACACATGGCAATTTCTCCCAGGAAGGGATGCATGGTACCTCTCTTCAACAGCACCTTTTAAAATACTCACAGTTGCTTTAAATTCTATTCAATCTCTGCACTGAGGATTCGTATAATGCCCAGGCTGACATTATGTACAGGCATGACTATTATCATAGGATTATAATTTCTCCTACTGAATAATTTCTCAGCATCAGTGAGCATAGTAATTTCTTAGTTCCTCTTTTTCTGGAGCCAAGCAAAACTCTCAAGAGCCACATTAATTTCTAGAGTAAGAAGAAACCATCTCCAGTGTCTTATATGGACATATACTCCACATGCTCAGAACTTCATACAGATTATTAATTGTTTTTAAAATCTTGATTTCTTATTCCCTTACCTTCTTTCAAAGAGTTACGGATTTTATCTTCACTGTCCTTGTACCCACAGTTTTATTTCCCATGTTCTATGTCTTCAGTGGCTTTTAGTTTATACTCACAAATTTCTAGAGACTTTTCTATTGCAGAATTTACAATTTATAAAGAGGTTCAGTTAAAATAGCAGAGAAATTTGAAACATTAATATTTGGAATTATAGCATTAGTGTGGTTGTTACAGTTTCTCAGAATACAGGCTTAATATTTTTTGTGTATGGGTGCAGCATTTTTGACACTTTTTAGGGGTACTATCTGTAGCTTTAAAAATTATGTACTGGAAATGCTGTGAGTCCTGAGCTCTTAAATCAGCATCACTGTCAGCACAATCTGAGGCAATATTGCACTGGAGGCATGTCTGTGAGCTGAACTGGGGAAGAGCACTTTGAACAATGGAGAGCAGATTTATCCAATGTGGGATCCTCTGAGGCACCCAGGAATGTAATTTGTGCATGGAGTATGTGCATGAGATGTACTTCATCATGCAGGGAAGTTCTAAGTTGCTTCTGTCAGATTGTTCCTTTGAATAATGTTATCGAAGTGAAGAATTACTTCATTTCAGAATTTGAACAGACATTTTATGAAATGTATTTATTTCAGAAACATATTAAAATAATACTGATGCTTAAGATACAATTCAGAGCTTTTGAAGCTCAGGGCACGAATTAATTTTTTCGTCTGGAATTATGTTTTTCCTCATTCTCAGTTCACCAACAATTTGCACCTTTTTTTTCTTTTCCATGGAGAGATTAACAATCCCATTACAGCATCTTTCTATTAATATAAACACCTGACAGTCAGCTTCCAAGTCTATGACTTTGGTTAAACAGCCTAATAAATGAGTCTTGAATATTAGTGTCTAATTGTTGAAACAGAAGTGGTGAGGTTAAGTATCTAGCACCTTTCTCCTTCTGTAGTTGTTAGAAGCAGTGCAACACAGCCTGACACATCTGCCAGCACTTCACACCCACTTGCTCATGTATAAATGACTGAACAAAGAACAAAGCAATAGAAAATCAAGCTTTACCTTTTAAGTACGAATGGTAACAGGTTAGAGAAAGCCCAAAATATGAGCTGCACAACACATTGGAGAAACAAAATTCCAGTGGAAAATATTGTGGCATTTTATAAGACATTATAAATTATGTCAGTAATTACATACATTTACCTAACAAATTTTGAAAATATGTATAGGGACAAAATTTGACAGTGTGCAGATAAAAATGTTTGGTTCTGATGTGCATTTTGAGAGAAAAGGCAATCAAGGAAACCAGTCATTTATATTCTTTAGATTAACTAAATACTTTTTTTAAAATATGGTTGATACAATTCATATAAAACCTACATTCTTTTAAATCAAATTGAATCCCCCAAATCTAGCCATTATCTCTTAGGAACAAAGAATTTTTTTGAAAAAATGTACGCACCCCTGGTTTAGAAAATAAGGACTAGAAGGTGAAACTTGTTAGGGAAGCAAGAAGGATGTTCTATTTCCCTTCTTCTGACCTGATTGATATTTTCTTTTCTGTCTCCTGACATGTTTTCTATAATGCAGACCACAGAAAAATAGCTGGCAACGTGGCTTGATTTTCTTCCAACCTTCAGACTTCAAATGCAGAAAAATGTCTACTAATTTCTATTTCAGTGTTGCCATAGATACAGGTTCTATGATGTTTTTATTTTTTTACTTCTGTCTATCCCTCTGTCTGTCTCTAGATCTGTCTTTCATCTTGCTGGCTAACAACTTTTGTTCTTCTTTCCCCCTTTACTTTCCATGCTTTCCAGCTATTCCCCAGCATCTATTTCACTTCCTTAATTTATTCAGGTGTTAATATTTTCTCTTTATTTTGTGGGGTTTCTTGTTTGGTTGGTTGGTTTGGTTTTTTGTTTGTTTGTTTTGTTTTGCAATTCAGAATCCTCACTCTTGATGTTCTGCTCAATACTTGAATCCTATAATACCCCACAGGTAGTGTCCAACGTATCTCGTTGGACTTTGAAATACTCTTTCTTTCTACTATTGAAACTCACAGTAATTAACTTTGCTTCACATACTGTGAAAAAGGAATGCCTTCAGGTCCCCCCTTCCTGCTCTGTTCTCAGGTTGTGCTGGATTTCTCTCTAATACTCTTTCTCTCACACTACACTTTCCCCATTTTGTGTTTCTCCCAGACCCTCTTCTCTTAATTTTTTTTCTGTTTATAGTAAATACAAACAGCAGCAGCAGCTCAGGATGCACGGTGTGTGTAGGCTTAATGTACCTACTCATCTGCAGTCATTCATCACTGCTGCTGGATCCCTTTTTCAACTCCAAAGAGCAAGACAGTTCAGTGATGTACTTAAACTGGATGCTAACTGCTGCTGGTGAAAATGTTTCATCCTTATTCATTAACCAAAAAAGAAAGATTAAGACTTTATTACTCCTTCTTAGCATGCAGGTGGGCATTTAATTCCTAATGCACTATGTGAAATTTATAATTGCCTGAACTAGTAGGGATAAGCCAGATCATGAAAGTAGAGCACCTGTGTTTTTCCATGAAAGTTACACCTTTCCCTCTAGGAACATGGCCTGGGCCTATGAATATCTTGACAATACTCACAGTCTTAACTTTGGAGCTCCAATTTGTAGGCCTAATTCAGGGCTTTGGAGTCCCCTTTATGTATCTCCTGGACACATTCCGAATTACAGATGCTCTAAACAATCTTCTGTGGAGAGTGAAATTTCTTCTTTGGACTGTTTATGATCCTACACAGATCACTTGACTTTGATGCCTGGAGTTAGCTGCTGTCTTCTGTTTTCTTATGCACATTTCATCATGTGGTATTCTCCCCTTTAGGAAACAGAGAGGCTGATCTTCCTTAAATAGTAGATGTCATCAATTTTAATAGGGCTGTACTCAATGCAAATGTGTCTCTAGAGACATTCTACCTTCTTTGAAGTTAGGCAAATATGATAAATTGCTTTTACTACCAAAAGACATTTTTGTTGTGTTGGTTTTTGTTTGTTTACCAGCAAATTTTTTTCTAGCTGTTATTCTGTCCTACTGGGCATTTTTTCTGGACTTCTCACGGGTCATGGAGAAAGTCTCATGTACCACCTTACTCCTAGTCAAATATTTATATTCTGGCTTTTTTGTTGAAGCAGTGATTTAGCTTAGGTAAAATCGGGTTGATACAAATCCAAGACTGATGTAGCTTGAGGATGATATTGATCAGCAGCATGCTCCCCATGCTGTCTATTACCTGTGCATGGACTGAAAGGAAAGGAAAAATGCTTGCAAATCAATCAAGCTACGGAGTTTTACAAACTACTTTGAAAGAACTAATTCTTAGTTAAAGTTTCTGTAGTGGTTTCGTCTAACTAAAACTAAAAAGTCACTAAACCACGACAGTTTCAGAGTTACAAAATTAATGGTAAGTTTCACACTACAAACTCGGGGCTGGTGCAAAGCAAATCTTTTGTGTGTCCCCTTTTTTTCTGCTCTTAGTGCCTGTCTGCATCTGATGATCAGTTAACAGAGCCTAAATAATTATTTATCACAAGTTGTAGCTGCTATATATTTTTTTTCAATCAACAATTCGGGAATTTCTCCTTTGCTGCCTATTGTCCTCTGAACTGCTCCCCCTCTCCCACCTGTGTTAGCAGAGAAAATCAGCCCCACCCCACGCAGCTGAACTTGTTAGCAGTGTTCTTGCCCGCTTTTAACCAGGGTAAATAGCTCTGGGATTTACTGAGGAAGTGTGAATCGTCTCATCTGGAACGAGCATCTAAACTTCAGGCGGTGTGTTTAAGCTAGCCACAGGCAGTCAGGCATCCCAGGGAGCAATTCTTTCCATTGCCAGTCAGCTCTTCAGGAAAGCACTAAGGCAACAAAGGGAGACACAACTCCTGGAGATGTGTTTCCACACCTTTCTTCCGAGAGCGCAGCTTCATCTCACCTTCGTTCTGTTGTATTTGCGTCTGCCCCGGGGAGGTAGCACAGGATATACCACCCCTTCCAAGTGGTGCTTCCAGCTTTACGGTTCCGGAGACAATCTCTTACTTCAGTGTGGTTGTTTCTCTTCAGTTGTCTCCAGGTGAGTTATTCCTAATTTACTTCGGTGTTTGTGAGAAAAGAAACAGTCTCTGGGCTCAGTACTTTTGCTTTGAATGCCTTTACTTATGTGATATTAATGAAATGAAAATAGGCAGAAATGAAAAGATTTCTTAAATGGTATTTGCTAATGCTTCAGAAACTGGTGTATGTGTACAGTATGGCTTTTTTTTTTTCTTTTTTTGGTTTAGTACTAAATGGTTTAGTACTGACTTCGAAGCAAGTAGAGGCTATAGACACTTTTTTTCCTCTATTACTGACCTTGTAATAGGCCTATTAAGAAAGAGTCAGTGTTGATCACTTTAACCACAGTCACAATTTATGAGACTATTATCTCACATAATCTAAATAGGCAGTGTTATTGTGCACTTTATGCTACAGTTCTGCTTTTGAGCTTAGTAAATGACTGGCTGCATTATTACCAAGTATTTCTATGGAAGCCCTAAGTGTAGTTAACATTTCTGTGAACGAGAATCGGATAGCATCGAGACCAGTACAAATGTAGAAAAAACCATAGAATAAAGACCTAGAAGATTATAGGGAAAGGTTGGACGTGTTTGAATAGCAGAGGTATGGTGATTAACAGTCTAGGTGTCCTGCAACACATCCATAATAATCTCCGACGAGATCTGTAAGAATCCAGGTATCCTCCATTCATTACAACGTGAATGGTAGCTCGAAACCCCGGCAGTCTCTTCCGGGGAGCTGTAACAGAGCCTGGGGACACAAGCTGGGAAATCTCTGGCTCGTCTTTCCCACTGTGCTGATTTCAGTACAAGCATTCAAATCTTAATCTTTCTGTCCTGATTTTCTTCTCTAGCTCCTAATAGTGACAGTCATATTTTCCTCCTACCAGTTTGTCCTTGATTTCTTCTCCCCCTCTTGTTGCTCCGAAGTATATGCTACAGACATATACTTGATTCCTTGGTATCATGCTTGTTGTGTGGTCTGCTTGCTGTATCTTCCTGTTATAACATTATTTTTTCCTCCAGCTATATATCTGATTAGTATTCACCACTTTAAAAAATGCTTCCGTTTTACTCTCCCTGTGGACTTTCCTTTAAGAGTGTTTACTTCAGGCAGAGGATAGATTATGCTATCATGTTGTAAAATCCTAATAATAACGATAAATGCCTCTAATGGAATGAATTCTGTCTCTTTTTTACTAGAGTACCACTGAGTAGGTGTCCCACAGCAGTGGGTTTATTAGAAAGGAAAATCCAAATTAAAAAAAAAAAAGGAAAAGAAATAAACCTCTCTGTATACTTTAGGAAATTAGAAATATCAGAGTCTATCAATCTAGACTCTGCTTGCAGTTTCCAATTGCTCTGCTGGCAATAATGGGGTTACAGTAGTGTGAAAGCTGAATCAATAAAATCAACCACATGTCCTCTGAGTCATGGAGCATATTGCACAGCTTAGGATATGCACTATATATTTCTCCTAATAAAACCAAGCCACTTTTGATGCAGGTTAGAAAGGAGCTAGAAAATACAATGGCTGTTTCTATTTCTAAGAGCATGACTGACATATGTGGCTTGTGTTTTGCTTGGAGTGTAGAACTATTGAGAATTAACAGTAGTCATGATAGGTTTCCTTTTCATTTATATCCAGTTTGTGTTTTACTTCCCAACACTGCTGCAACATATGCTTTATGGTCATCTTGACCTTGGAAATCTGTTGGAAGCAAAGTTTGGGCTATAATGCAGCCCATTTGCTGCAGTGAATGTGCTGCTGGGAAGAAGTTACCCTGGTTTCTAGTGGTGTGTTGGGTAAAGACTGGAGACTCTCAGGTCTCTGCGCATGGAGCCATACCCTCAAAATCCTTCCTGCCAGCTCTGTACACATGCAGCTGTGAAAACTGGATATGGATTATGGAGAAGTAAATAATAAGGTGTTTATGGTGCCCTCAGAAAGACAGATGATAGGCGATATCCAGTCTGAGATGACGGAGACAGAGCTACAGAAATGTGGATAAATCTCTTCTGGCAAAAGTGGCAGCTGCTGCTGGCAGGGCATCACAGGGAACAGTTCTGGAATTTAGCTGGTAGGTCCCAGATGCTCTGAGAGGGTTCACAAAGTGCTCATCTTCAAGTGCTTTGAGAACAGGCTGTGTTACCTGACCTAGTCCTGTTTTCTACACAGGCCAGGCTGCTTTTTTCTCCTTCCTTGTGTGTGATTGTTGGCTGCTAAAAGTAGAGAAGAAGGTCACACTGGTTGCTGTAGTTGCAGAGTTGGGCTTTTTGACAGTTGTCCAAAGGTCAGGCTGCTTGTTCTTTTACTATCTGTCTTGAGTGCAAGTAAATAAATGAAACACATTGAGGCAAAAAAATCTCAAAATATAATAGTTCAGGGTCTCTTTTCAGATGAAATGGCACTTTATTCCCTTATAAAACCTTGCATAGAAGAACACGAGGAAAACATACCAGTTTGATTTCTTTTGAAAATGCTTTCTTAAGACTGCCAGCTTGGAAAGCAGCTGAAAGAAGCAAGGGGAAACATTGATTGTTATACAGGATGTGACAGCTAAAGTGTCTTCTTTAAAAGAGGGGAAAGTTCCTCAATAGCTCTCCTGCCTCAGTGCAAATTGCTACAGAAAGCAGTTTACTATACGCTGTCAATTAATAAATTGAATTACTGATGAAGGATCCAGGTCTCCACCTCAACTGAAGGGAAGACTAAGTTTGTCTTGCTCAAACAGAATGGGTTTTTTTTCTGTGCAGAATCTGTATTTTGTCCAAGATACAGAGCTCATACTGACTCAGCACTTGAGGTTCTGAAGCTGAGGTTTCTGCATATTAGTGACAGCACAGTATATTGAGGCTAAGACTGATAATGGTACTAAATAATTGTCCCTTTTAAAACAGAAATTACTTTGATGAACATTAACATGAATATCAGTGTAAGTACAGGGTGTGCTTAGTACTATTTAACATGACCATTTTGATAACAGCTCTAATTAGGTAGGTTTTGTAGAAGCTGACAATCAGTTACGTTTGCATTACTGTAGAACCTTGTGGATTCTGTTTATCTGCAGTTTTGTGACTTTCATCCTTTCTTTATCATTTTTGTCTTATACAATGAATTTAATCCCTTGAGCAGATGAAACATCCAAAAAATATTTAAGTGATGCAGGTGCCAGGAGAAGAGTGCACTGACAGCTTAAGTCCACAGCACTCAGATATGCCTCTTCCTCCTCTGGAATAGCCTGGATGGCCCTCAGTTGAGCTGCATCAGCTTCCTGAAGCAGTGTACTGCTAAGTCTCTTGGACACTACTGCTGACCTAGGGAAGAGGGATAACATAGGGATGACACAGTCTGGGATTTGAGGGATTCAGGCTTGTTTGACATGCATTCAGAGGATTTGCATGTGATTTGGCTGGGCTTAACAATTATGTCAAGTTTATCATATTGAGCTAACAACAGCAGACTTCTCCAGCCACCAGCACAACAATCAGAGCAAGACTTGTTCTTTCAATCCAGCATCTTTTTGCGTAAGCATAAAGAGCCTCACAGGGTAACTTTAACCACTTCACAACATTTTCTTCCTTGGTTGTGTCCTCTTGTGACTCTCTTGTAAGTGTCAGATTCATTCTGTTGATGTTGCTGTTGGAGGGATGGTATAATTCCAAAGCTTATCTGTATATTTCCTTTATTTGTGGCATGTGTCTACCCTCAGCTTTCCCTTAAACCAACAGCTGATCTGTGTTGGGAACTGCTCACATGTAAATTTAAGTTTGAGAGAGGCTGAAAAGCTGCTATGGAACATAAAAATGCCTTGTTATTTGCATTTGCAAATTAGGAGTTCCTCCTTATTTTTTAAGGTGGCTTTAGGGTATTTTGGGGTCACATATACAAATTCTCATTTCAGCTGTTCATTCTAACAATCCACTCTTTCTTAGTAAAAGTTCAGATTCTCTTAGTTTTTGATATTATTAGATTATGAGGCTTTAGGGAGGAATTCTGTTTATGAAACATGACATTTTTCATCACTGCTAAGATTTTGTGTAATACAGATATGAAAAAGCCATGTTTGGGTCTTCAAACATAAAGGAGGCTTAATTGGAATGAATAGAAATTGCTGTTTAAGGCAATATTCCTGCATTTTTCATTATAGTTCTAGTTTAACAATCCTGTGTCTAAATGTCATGTACAGCCAAGATCCTGAATGTAGATGAGTTGGGATTTCTTCAGAAAATGTAGAAATAGCTCTTTTGGGATTTGTGAAAAATTTGTTTTTCCTTCTATGCTGTTATGCATCATCTTTTATTTATCAAAATGTAATTTGATGCTTCCATTCGTTCTCTTTTAGCCTGGAAGGAGTTAGTAGTTTAAGGACACCGATACTGAACTTCAGCTGTAAGGTATTTTTTTTCCCCAAGCAGAAGAGGGAGGATTGTTTGGAGACATGGCCTGTGGCTCTGAGAGCTGCTCACAATGGCTGCCACATTGTTAGAAACCAAAGAATTTGTCAGAACTCTTGCAGATTAGGATTAGAAAAAGGAGGGAATGGAGGACTGATGAAAGGGGAAATACGAAGTGACTGAAGCCCTGCTCTCATTACAAGCAATTGCTGAATGTTTTTCTTTTTTCTATTCAAGGTCAGTAAGTACAAAATACTGGGTTTGCTAATCAGATCAGAACTTCATTACTTTGTTTCAGAGACCAAGGCACACATCATTTTTAGCTGCAAAAGTCTGTGGTTTTACTTCACAAAGTTAATTGGAAGATTTGATTTTAAAAAAATAATCATTTAGAAACTCTTTTTTTTTAAAGGTAGTGACAAGAAAAGTGCTAGAAGTGCTCCAGCTTTGAATAAGATAAACTGTGTTTAAGAACTGACTAAATTATTTTCAAAAGTTATGCCTATTTTTAGCAAAGATACTTTCAACCCAATAATCTATACCAGCAGAGTACAAAGTTGAGCACAGCAGACAGGGACCATTGAGCTCCTGGAGTTAAGGGTGCATTAGTGTTTCTGTTACAGTCTTGTGTATTTTGCAAGATAAGATGGCTGCAGTAATTGGTTCCAGACTGAAATGTAGCTTGAAAGATTGAGACCTGAGATCAGAAGTTATGCTTTCAGAAATGTATTCTGGGAATTACTTAAACTACTGTGGTTTGTTTATGTTGTGCTGGATTCCCAAGGTCCCCATTAAGGTTCACGGTTGCATTAAAGGCAGTTTTGCATAAACAGATAGATACAACACCCATACAAGTAGTTTGTAGTCTCATACCCTCAGCTGAGGTTGTGTTTTCAAGAGGTGCTTAATCCTACCAGAGCAGGATTAGTGAGTGTCTTACTGAAACATGGGACTGAAATTCCACTTGGGTGTACTGAGGTCTTTCAGCTCACCAGGAGCATAAGGATCAACCTCCCATCCTATATCTATAGGGACAGCTTTGAGGTCCTTGAGGGCTGATAGCACTGGTGGCTGCTGGATCTTTGCTCCTTGGCTGTGCAGGCTGACTCAGGGGAAGGGATAACCTATTCACAGATTCATTTAGATTGGAAAAGACCTCAAAGATCATTTCATTCAACCTTTGATCACCACCTTGCTGACTAGACTTTGGCAAAAAGTGCACCATAGTACAGCTATTCCACACCCTCTCATTTGGCCCCCAGCCTTGGTTTTGCTCTGGCATGATCTCTGCATGTGCAGCAACCAGAGCAGAGGTGTCATGTCAGCCAAAAGATGTGCAGTGCTTCTCATTTGTAACTTGGGGTCAAGATGCAAACTAAGAAACAAAGCAAATTGTTGCCCCTGTTTAAGACTCCCCACAAAGCTCTTTGGGCTGTCTTTGGCTCACGCTACCTGATCCACACATTTTCTGTGGCTGAGCGGAACACCAGGCTGGGAATATCTGTCACATTCACTAAGTGTCCTTCAGAAAAGTAGTTCTGGTTCTTTCCTAACTTGGGGTTTTATTTTTGAGGTTATTTTCTTTGGGATTACTGCTCTCTCGGACTGAAGAGATGTTTATGTTGTCGTTATTGCTAAAAGCAGGACAGGTTCTCCATGCCTTGTTCTGTTCCTGGCTATATCTTGAGAGCAAAGAACTGAACTTCACATTGATATTCTTTCTAAACTATTATTTTCAAAAATGGGCATGAAAACACTTCTTTTCTCGGTGTGAATGAGATGTTACTGTCGCATTTGGCCTGAGGTATTACGATTTACTCCACAGAATCAAAACTAAGTTTATAAAGAGTTTGTCACACAGCCTCAGGTAGTTAGTTATCCACTTGCTGCTGAAAAAAGATAACTGATAGGAAGAGATACAGGTGCCTCTCTCTAAAAATTCTGTGTATGTAAGGGACTGTGTTACTAGAAACACTTGTCTTTTCATACTGTTAGAATTTTGAAAAGTTTTTTATGCTATGTATTAGTTCTTGCAAATTGCTTGCCAATTTAATACCGGCAGCATCTAAACAGTAAGTAATTGCTTATGATAATGAGTGCAAACTAATTTACTGGAATATGTTAATATTCACAATGCACTTTAGAACAGCAGGGTATTCCAAAAATACTACTCCGTTGTTTAATTGCAGTGTTTAGGTTGCATTGCTATTACAAATGCTGGCAATATCATCACAAAGCCAGCCTCTCATTGAATAGCCTTCTTACTGAGACTCCAGCATGTGAGTAGGTAGTGTCCTTTGAGAACTAAACAGGATATGAACAAAACCTTCTGCATTGAAATAATTATTCCTAATTTCTGATAGATGTTTGTTACGTGAATAGGCAGAGAGCCTTCCTATGACTTTTAAAATTTAACTTAACAAATTTCAAGTCAAATAGCACGGAATCCCTATCTTAATATTTGTGTGTCTTCAATGGAATCAATCTTTGTGTGAGATGCAGAAACATACGTAGAAATATGTTTTATGTTACAGAAATGCTGTAAGAAAATACTGTAGTGCAGGAGTCCTCAAAACTTCCAAGTTGGTGTGCTGCAGCTCCTTCTGCAGGACTGGTGTTTAGTGTATTTGAAATGTTTTTTTCTTTCTTTTCTTGGTAAATGTTCTGTTTTACTTTGGGTTGGGTTTTTTTAAGCAAACTCATAAGAAAACTGATTTTTCAATAAGCTGTCTCTGAGCACGTTTCTTCACAGAATTATTTTCCACATCCATTGGTATTACTTACAGTTTTGAAGGATTCTTGACATCTTTGTGTATGTTACTGTAAAGTGCTGCGTTAAAGTAAGGCTTTCCAAGCTATTGAATACTGATCTTCACTTCAGCATATTAAAAGCAATTGTAATTTCCTCCAGCCAGACCTTAGGAAGTGAGTGGCCTACACAAAATCACTGCGCTAATTAAGCTGGGTTAGTCTTCAGAGGGTGATTAATTGCTCACCTTTCTTGCATACGCAAGTGAATTAAGTTATAGCTGATAGCACTGGCACATGGAGCTTCAGAGCCAACACTTGAGTTAGTCCCTGAGGAGCTGATTGAATAGCTTGGAGCCCAAAACTCTTCTGTCAGGTTCTCTCCAAACATTGTTGTGGAATCCAGTGGTTAAACCACGCTCTCTAATTACTTAACTATGTAAGGCAGTGAAAAGCATTAAGATGCGTATTTTTCACTGCAGCTCTTTATCCTCTGAAGCTGGCGGAGAATTGTTGCTTACAAACAACAGCATAAGGACTTTGCAAAGAAGAATGACAGCAATTATCGTAATGACAAAGCATGTAGTGTTTCTGTGCCAGGCCGCAATTGAAAATCTATTATGTAGTAGAACAGAAAGAAGAGGGAAGGAAGTGAATCGGCCCAACCTGGCTGGCCCCTGTTAGCTCTTACTATAATGGTCTAATAACCTTAAAGAGTCAAGTACAAATACAGCTGTGTCTGTGTACCCCTATTAAACACTGCTTGTTTCATGCACAGATTGGATAATGTAGGTAAACACTGATGTTCCAAAGTCAGTCCTTGGCATAATGATTAGGAAAACTCTCCAAATAAAGTATCATTTGTAGTTGCTTCCTGGTTCTTATTTTCTTGAGACAACCAAGTAGAGACTTTTATATCGTGTTCCTCTTTTACCCGATACTTTTTGGAGGTTTGAGTACATATAATTCTGGTGAAGACCAGCTTTGGCTTTAAAATTTGGTTTGTATATCAGATGAAATATCCTGATGTTTTGTTCATGCTTGGAATTAGGGAGGTGGTACAGTGCCACAAGACTGCAGTCAATATGCAACTTGCTCATCAGTCCTTCCCTGTGCCAGGTGTCCTTCTGAGATGGCTCTGAACAGCTGCTTCAGGGGTGGATTCATGTGCTTCAGGGAGGATTGGTGTTTTTCCAAAGATTTCATCACTTGCATTTCATTTGATTTCAGTTTTGTTGCACGAAGAATGGTTGCTATTTTTGCATTTCAGGATGTAACATCTCTAAGAAACCGTGTTCCTTCTATTTTCCTTCATCTATAGCCCATGTCTGTCTACTCAAAAACATTCAGAAATGCTGCCACAAGAATATTTGGTCTGCGAAATATTAGTAGTTGGATAATTAGAAGGAGAGCATGTATGCCACAGAACTTCTTACTCTTCACAACCTTTGCAAACAAGCAAAATTAAACTTCATTGCAGGTTGCCCATAATACAATTACCTATTCTCAGCAGAGGCTGCCGCTCAGCAAACCCTGCAAATTGTGGTGTTGCCAGTACCATCCTTCTGCTGCAAGCAATAGCAAAGTTTTATCTCAGTCCAGCATCTGACGTCCTTGGGCGTGGATAATTTTTCAGTGACTTTAGCAGGCTTGCAGTTAGCAGTGCTTTCATTTTCAGCGTGCTGTAACTTTCTTCTAAGACAAGTTTTGGCTACTTTTGAGAGCTCTCTAAGGATTTTCCAAGATTAGATTATGAGATGCGCAATTTAGCAAGGAACATAATATAAACGTCACTTAAAAATAACTAAGTTAATGTAAGACTGGATAGCTGGAATATTGTATTAGTAAGGAAGCCAATAAGAAATAAAGACTTTAGCCTGGAAGCATGCTAGGCACTTGCAGCCAAACTCCTGTCCATTCTAACACTATTAAATGACTTAAGGCCAGCTATTTCAAATGTTTTGATCTCCATTTAAAGGATCAGGGGAGTTATTTTTAAAGGTTGCCAGAAATGCAACAACACTTCTGAGAATCAGCATACTGCCGTAGGTGCTTGAATAAAAACATAACTTCAGGCACTAATATTTTGCGTGAAATAATGACTTACAAATAATAATTATTTCTGTGAAAAGAACATTGCCTTTCCTACAAAAAGAAAATTTAATTTTGTTTTTTCTTTTACCGTTTTTTGGCCTGTATGGACATCTGTGCAGAACTGCTTATGTGGGAGATGCTCAGGTCCTGGTATCTGTCTTCAACTTACTGGCTTCCCAGCTGAGTCAGCAAGCTTGGAAGCCCTAACAACTCAAGTTACTTGGCTTAGGGAATTTTTAACTTTTGCCAGGTATCTGTTGAGTTTGTAAAGTCCCTGGACTGGAACCACTAAATGATTTCACATAGGGCACCAACAGATGGTGACAACATTTGGTCTCTATCAACCTGCATAGTATTTGAGCTAATATCCTAGTTCCTGCATCCTGTTACAAATCCCTTCAACTAACCAACCCCTTCACTGCGTTCGTTTTGGATTTGGCAGAACTAATAAGCCATAAGAAAATAAGCAAATCAGTGCATGTGCAGTTCATCTATTTTAATGGAACTGATTGCAACTGCAGTTGAAGTGTAGTTTAGGCCTTGACGTTTCCTGATGTCAGGAGTCTGGAGACTGGAATAGTCCTATTGTCTTTGAGAGTACTTGAGTTTACTGATTTCAATCTGACAGTGGTGTTGAGGAGTACCTTTAGTGCAAGTAGCTTGGGCTGCAGCTGCAGTGTGAGCTGCAGGCTGGGCTCTGAGGGCCAGGAACCCGACCCGGAGCCCAAGTGGGCATGGGGACCTGCGGGCCAGCCAGGGGACCGGACACTCAGGGAGAGCAGGAGCTGACCACACAGACTTTGGCATGCTTGGACTGTGAGGTTGTAAAAGCCCAGGGGTTCCTTTGCTCAGGGTCCCTCCTTGAAGGCACCAGCTTGAGCTATTATTTTATTTTGTTGTTCTGTTATTCTGTAGTTTAGTTATTGCACCATGATTAAATGATTTCAAGGCTCTGGACATCTGGGTCTCTGCTATGGGAAGCCCAGGGTGGAGCTAGTAAGGAGACTTGGTGTGACTGGGTGAATGTTGGGGTGTAGCTGGGATGGGGCCTCGGTCCCAGCTCAGGTGGTGTGAGAGACATTCCAGAGTGGCTCCTGGATGGTCAGACAGGGAAGTTTCCTTAACAATACCCTTATATTTTATCTGTTTGGAAATGCTTTTCAATCCATTGCCTCGTCATATGTGTTTCTCAACCACGTAATTTCCACTTCTGTAGACAGCGTTCAAGAAATTTAACTATATGTTGACAAGGTTGTAGAAGGAATAAAAACTTCCCTTATTTATAGACACTTGGCTTTTAATTTCCATCTGACTTCTTGGCAAGCTTTAAGAATCAGACATCTTGTATCCTTGTTACCTTTAACAGAGTTGTAATGGATTAAAATGTTTCATGTTGAGTGCAATATGACATTTAAAGCCGGCTTTAATTTCCAAAATGCATCATTTTCTAACCATCTACATTGCATAAAGGTCCTAGGCCCTAATGGAGGATTACTTGCCTTACATTTCACACAGAAATGTTTCAAATTCATTTTGAACAGCATTCATACTGGAAAAGTGATAGGTAATAGGCAGCCCATAAAATTTTTAAACTGAGAGACTCTGGAGAAGAACAATAATTTTCTTTTATCATTCTGTGTCAGATTTGTGTTAGAAAGACTGTATCCTTTCATCAAACAGATAGTGTTTTTTTTTTTTTTTTGTATAAGTGAGCATATTTATGAGATCAACAAACCACAGGACTTCTTTCCTGTGGACATTTGAAAGCTAGTAAAAATAATTTTACGGAATCAGTGCCTTAATACTATCAAGCCCATTGACATTAAGTTAATCAACTCATGTTTTTTTAATAAGTCAGATGAACAGATACTCTTAATTTCTATTCTCTTAGGAGTCCTTTCAGCTAGCTCTTGCTTAGTTAAGGTCCTTCTCAAAATTATATTCATTTTAAGCACAATTGGAGGCTCTTAGTTCAATGTCCCTACTCAACCTGAGTAGCACTTTACTCCAGATAAGTGATCTAATCTAAATCAATGGGGTCATTTGAGGTGTAAGATGCTACTTGATTTAAAATATTAAAATCACTCTAGTTAGAAAAAATCTTTAAATTCTTTGAAACTTTTATTTTAACAGTGCCATTTATGATGGTAAGAATGATGCTGACTTGGAATACTGATGCTAAGCTGTGTCAGAGTTGTTCTTTATAGATATACGTATTGGTTGAGCCATTGTTACTCACAGATTTTAGTTGTTTGTCATTTAGTGACCCTACTGAAATCAATGGAGCTTGATAGCAACTGAGGAATTTAAATTACAAAAACATTTGGAACTGGAATGGAGTATTTTTTCACTCACTTTATTATTGCATGCAAGGTAAAATATAAACAACTGCCCAAATACATAGACTGGAAAAGCCATAGACTGGAAGAAAGAAGAAGTAGAGAAAGGAGTGATTTTCTTAGAGGGTTTTCTGTGGTCTGAGGGGAAAAACTGCTTCTGTGTTAGTACCCTGAATCTTCAAAAAATGCCACTGCAAAGGGCAGGATGCTCAGCATGACATGAGATTGTCTTGGTTCAGTTATCACTTGGACATTTACCTGGAGACAGCTCTTAGGGATAGCTGAATATAATAAACCACACACAGCACTGGTTTATAGAGCTCTCTGAAAAATTGGATGCAATGTGATGAAAAGTCTTTTAGGGCCTGATAAAGCAAATCAGGGTCGCCTTAGTGTTTTGGGAAGAGGAATTCTACAATGCAATGTAAAATTGTGTTTGAATTAGTAGTAGGTACTGCTTTTTTAGCTCATTTAAATTAATTGCTCCAGCTGATTGAGTTGGTTGAGGTGTTGAAATGATGTGGCTTCAGCCTCTCTTACAGAAACATTGAAATGTAGAGCTCAGCTATAGCAGAGTGACATGTGGGTTCCATAAAAGGCTGACAGGAAGCACAGAGACATTTTCTATTATCTTTATTTTCCTCAGCATCTTTACCTGAAGAGAGAAGATGATATCATTAATGACAATATTAATAACAAAACCCAGCAATGATCTTTGTCAATTCTGCTTTGGCCAGTGAGTTTTCTTACAGTTGACTCTGGAAGGAGGGAAGATCAATGAACAAAATAATGGAATTACTGAGGAATTATGCTGTGCAGTTTGTGACCTTACAAGCGTCAAATATTAAGACTGTTTGTAACAGTCCTAGTTCGGGCACGCAGTCAGATGGGTACAAGGAGCTGACAAGAAATTTTTTGGAGTAGCAAACAATTTCCAGGAAACCTTTGAACCTTGATCAAGGTTTGCCAAGCTTAGTCAAAGGCACATCAAAAATCCACTCCTATTATCCAGAAATCTAAGAGAATCTGGCCAGAAAATACAACATCCCTTCCCTACCCTTCTGGCTCAAGCTCTTCGGAGGGCTACAGACAATAATCCATTTGGACGTTTTCTCTTTCCCCATGCAATACACCTCTTCTGCTGTTCAATAGCCTGATGTTGCTCTTGCAGGAGAGTAGTTACAATCCATATTCAGGCTTCTGCCCAGATTTGTAGAAGAGAGTGTATCAGAATGCCTTTAGGAAGCATTCAGTTGAATCTGGTCTTTAGAGTGAAATATTTCTTCCAGCAGCTCTTTCCGTCTCCTTCCTATGGTTAACCCTAATGGCCATACCCTCCTCACCTCAACCCTGTGGCATATTTTCTCTCTTCTGTGTAAATAATTAATAACACATCAAAGTCTAGGAAGAAAAAATACAGAAGAGTTGTATTTTAATCACCAAATGGATTATTTTGAAACCCCTTCCTTTTCTTCTCTCCCCTTGGCACATCATGTTTCTGGCTTGAAGCATTCCTTTCTTTACTTACCTTAGAAAATCTGTACAAATGCATGTACAGAAATTTTGTGTACTTTTCTGAACTTCAGCTTGTGTGGACTGAAAATGCACAGATGAATGTGTAAAAATAAGTATTAGTGGAGATTTATATGCTCTTCTGAACATAATGAATGTAATTAATGCCTTCATATAGATGTTTGGACAAAAATCATGTGTGTATATATATATATATATGTTGTCATATTGTAAATTCTTCATTCAATTGGTAATTAATAGTAGTCTGCACAAATGGTCTCACTGGATTCAGTGCGTTTATCATTGCAAGTAATTTCTTACCAATGGGAATAAGAGGGTTCCCATTGTAGCCCAGAATGAAGTACTGATAAGACACAGAAAGAAGCAAACTACATTACTGGGTAATTTTTTGTTACTAGCAGTCCTTACCCTTCATATTTTTTATTATAGTTAAAAATTGCTTTTCTGTTAACGAAAGTGCAGCTAATAGTTTTCATTACCAAATTTTGCAGGCTTCAGTCTTCAGTTTTGCAGTCACAGATTGTGATGGAGTCATAGTTTATTAGGGTCCAGAGCTCAATCAAACCATTGCATTCACTTCATCAGCACCTGAAACCTGATGTGAATGTTGAAAATAAACATTATGCTACTTACATTATATGGGAGAAATGGAATAATGTACATTACCCTTCAGTGCAATATACCTTAGACTCAAAATTGGAATGAACAAGAGGAAGGCAGAAAGCGTGTTGATTTGTTGTTGATTTGAGCAAACTATTAAGCTACATCAAATGTGACTTCAGAGCAATAAATATTGAAAAGCTTTGCAGTCATAAACAATAATAAATACAGTAAATGGGTACTAAACAAAATATTTATCTGCTTAATCCTGTAGAGGTAAGCAGATGTCCTTGAGTTGCTGCCAGACCGTGCTGAAATGAATGCACTATTTCATAAAGATGAATTTTGCAAACAAGTAGGACTTCAGAGGCCCAGGCCATTAAAAAACATTACTGTATCTTGACCACTGGCATTTTGTTACAATGGGAACCATTGTAACAAATGGCTTTCATGGGTAAGAATTTCAAAGGGTTGTGTGGACATTTTTCCTAAACATTGTGTGGATGCATGGAAGCATAAAGAATTATGCAGTAAATTCTGTGGCTGAGAGATATAACTGGCATGTTACAAAGTTGCCTGCTTACAAGTACTGTGCTGATGGCATTGCTATTCTTAACATTATAATTCCGCTGCTTTCAATTCTCTGGAGATGATAAACCCCAAACAACACAGTGCCACAAGCTAAGAGAGAGGAGGAAGATGACTGGGGTTTCGTGACAATGTTCTGAAAGAGAGGCAGAGACATTATAAGGTTTGTCAGAGAGCATAAAAGCCTTTATGAAGCAAGTGAATTAGGCATCCTCTGTTGTTTCTTAACATATCCAAAACGGATAGCGAGGAGGGCTGCTTCCAACAACTGCTCAGTTTCTACCTTCTAATAGTTAATGGGAGGTTGGGCTATAAGCTGAGATCAATCCCAGAGTAATAAATTTTACATTATTATATTTGTCTTTCTTGAAATATAAACACTAGAAGATCTATTCTCAAATGGCTTCTGACCCATTTTTTTCATAATTAATACAGGAAATTCGAAGAACGTGCCTCCCCATACAGCTCAGACAGAGGCAGATCTGTATTCATCAGCATGGATTAATTAGTCTTTTACCAGACACACTGTTAGTTCGAAAAGCTACAAAATGGGCAGTCATAAAGGAAGGAAAGCTTTCTCATAAAAACCCATAAGCCACATGTTCTTGTGGATAAAAGATACTTTTTAAAACTTTGATGTTTATTCTATGTAGTTTAAGATTTACAGCTAGATTTATCCAGCTCCGCTGACATTGACCTTGCCTTCAATGCCGCAGCAGTATGGAATGAATTGCTCTTCACTGGTTGATTTGAAGGGCAGCATTTAACAAAAAAATGCAGCAAAGCTTCACTCTGAATAAGAACAGCAGAGCCTCTCATTGTTCAGATCTGAAGACTTACTTCTGGGTCATTGTATTCAGTATGACTCCACCATGCTTGGCAGTCTTTTTCTTTGTCTTCTAAATTGGGTAAACACATCTGTTACAACCAAGAAAAGGAGAATTATGCACTGCCACTTAAATCTTAGGTACTATTCTAACAGTTTCATCTGTGACATTGAGGTGTAAGGAGTTGTTTTTTCTTAGCATTCTCATTTTTGTTACTTATAAGAACCTCATTCATGGCCTGACACAATGTTTTATGAAGGCAACAGAAAGGCTGTCACTGTTTTTAATGAGCTTTGGATCAAGCCCTCAGTTTTTCATCAACACAGAACAAATCCTTTCACTCCAGACACCACAGTGACATAAACTCCATGAAGGTCCCAACTCGTCAGTTGGAGATTTGAAGCCAACAGTAGCAGCAAAGAGGAGAACTTGGGGACCATCAGCAGTGATATTACCTGTCTAATGTGTCTTTGCTTTGGGATATATTGTAACTGGAGATTAATGACACACGGCAGATTATTGTGCATTTCTGACCACTGCCTAGGCAGAAAGCAAGGGTGGGAGAGTGGGACGTGAGGGTTTTGTCTCACACATTCCTAAACCAGACACCTTAGCCCATGTCCATTACCAATCTTGTCACAGCCCCAATCTTCGCTACTCTTGCAAAACTCTTTTTAATAAAGATAAAACCTGGTTTCACTTCAAGTGTAAGTGAAACCTTAAATAACAGACCTGCTATTGTGTTTGTATTTGCTGAAGAGAGTTGACAAACTTCCCTGAAACACATGCAGGTTGGTATTTTGGCATCAAGAGGAAAGCCAACAGATCTATATGAAGCACAGTGAAACTATCCCACAAGTGTATTAATATAAAATGAGATTTACAGTGGTTTTAGTGCTATGCACAGTGCATAAATTACTACAAATTGATGGCTCTGGAAAAAAAACATAATTAATAGGCATGCAATTCCATAAAGGAAAAGTGATGCTAGAAATAAATATAGAGGGTCTTTTAAAAAAGACCAGGTGTCCTTTTTGCTTTATGACTGACACAAAGCAGTCTTCCCATGAGTACAATAAGATTTTGAGACATCTGGGAGTGGAACAAGTTGTGTAACTGTACAGTCCTTCTTGGCTTTGGCTTTAAAAGTCTGCACACTCAAGGAATTTTAGATCCCTTTATATGCTCACAGCATTTTTGGTCAACCTTGAAAGAAAGTAAGAAAATTACCTCTGTGTTGTTGTGCACCGTCTCCATACATGGACACGGGAAGCATGGAGTGAGAGCATTAGGTCAAACAAACTTAATTACTTTTCATAAAATCATAGAATGGTTTGGGCACTGAAGATTATCTAGTTCCACCCCCTTCAACCCCCCTGCCATGGGCAGGGATGTCACCCACTAGATCAGGTTGTTCAAAGCTCCATCTAACCTGGCCTTCCACGGATGGGGTCTCCACAACTTCTCTTGACAACCTGTTCCAGTGCCTCACTACCCTCTGAGCAAAGAATTTCTTCCTGATATAGAATCTAAATCTTTTCTCCTTTAGTTTAAAAATATTCCCACTTGTCTTATCATTGCCTGTTTAATAAAATAGATAAAATGTGATAAAAATAGATAAAATGCAATAAAATTAGGAGTAGCCACACTTTGAGACATCTTAGGACAGATGGTAAAACTAGATATCTGTATTTACAATCCATTAACCTATCTCCCTAAGCTTTGGCCTGTCCTCATGGGAAAGGAGTGGACAGCTTGTAGTGACTTTTCCAATGAAAGATCAAGTGCATGCACAATTTGCCTGCTCTGTGCTGTTGCTGTTGTTAAGATACGAGTTTTAAATGGAAAATGTCTGGATACGCTGCTATTTTAGTTCTGAGGAAACATGCTGGTGATGAAGTTAAGCACCTGAGTGCTAAGTGGTTTTGGATTACAACACTTATTTCAAACAGATTATAGATTTTGTAAGTGCACCCTGGATATAATGTCTAAAGATTTCCACTTTTAAAAGATATACATTGAGCATTATGCAAATAAGTCATTGCTTGCTCAGATGGTAGACTAATCTCTTTGTCCTGACATGACAAGTAAAGTATGTTTCCATTTGTTATCCCCATCTGCCACAAGATGATAAACCTCAGATCTGTAAAGGTCTTATCTGTATGTATTTGTTAACATCTTGCTCTGCTGGCCACCACTGTGTATCATTTTCACTGTGTAAATAAGTAGCTGCATTTTTTTGTCAGCCATGAGGCAACTGGAATTACTTCATTTCTTCACATAGGCTCAGCTGAGGAAAGCATTTGGTTTAACTCATCCCTGTTCTACACATCACAGAAACATGTTCATCAAGCATAAGCTTAAGAACTCTTCCAAATAGATATGCATCTCTGAATCAGAGCTAGGGTATTTCAAGTCATTTCATTTGCAATGAAGTTATATTCTGTGCTGATTGCACAATATAAAACCCACTAATATTTCACTTGCTGCATAATTTTTAGAGATAAAGACCTCTTCACATTGAAATACAGTCTGTGAATCCATTTGCTGTGTGAGAACCTGATTTTTGTAGAGCATGTGATTTCCACATGGGTTGGCACCGGTGCAAGTGGGCTGATTATATTTTTCTTGTTTCTTTTTTTTTTTTTTTTTTTTTTTTTTTTTT